>JAKOGI010002331.1:0-5000 GCA_029747015.1 Carnegiea gigantea
TATATATATATATATATATATGTATATATATATATAGACACACACACACACACACATACCCACGCACATACATGCATGTATATATATTTGTTTTTGCGAACATAAAGTGGCATTCCTTTAAACCAAAGATTTACATGTACACAATATGCGTTCTCATTTTTTGACTACTAAATCAATGTATTTCCTGTGTCTTTGGTGCTTTTGTGCTATGTACAGTATCCTTTGCCTGATGTGTTCATTTATCATGCGAGTTGTAGATTTCTAGCCACTTGGATTTCCTTGGTGTTTCACCTCATTCCTTGCTCTTCATATATGGTAAACCGTTGTCGTGAACAGCCCATTCATGAGCTGTTTGCTGATCTTTGGTATGTTCTTGCCCACGAGAGTATCAATCCATTCTTGCAAGTTGCTTGCTGAATGTTGCACGCCAATCCAAGCTGTAACATTGTTCCAAATATTCCTCGCATATGTGCATGTGTGAAATAGGTGGTCAAGTGTTTCCTCCCCCTTATTGCACATGTCATATGTCTGATCAATCTCTGGTATAAATTTCTATAGTCTCTGGCATACAGAGAGTTTCTTTTTCATCAGCAGCTATGCTGTGACAGAATGCCTTGGTATGGCTGATTTCACCCGTACGAGGTTTACCCATGGGGGTTTTCTCTCCTGTAATCCCAAGAACCATTTATTTCCCGAGCTTACAGTGTACTTGCCATTGGGTCAGCTTTCCAGTATCATTTCCTTCCCTCCAAACTCCCCCACTTGATTTCATCCTTGACTTTGCACATTTTCGCCCAATACTAGCGCACATAATTTCTTGCCGTATATTGCCAGCAATTTGTGTGGGTCAGATATTTTCCATGCACCCACCGAATCCATAGTATATCTTTTTTCTGTGGAACTTGCCAGACTAATTTTCCTATGCAAGCTTTATTCTATATTTTCAAAATTTTGAGCCTGATCCCTCCATTGACTTTTGGTAAACATACCTCTTCCTATGCTACAAATGGGGGCTTTTTATAAGAGCTGTCAGCATTCCATCAGTAATTCCGGCATATTTTTGTTACTTGCTTGATCACTTCTTGAGGTATTACAAAGATCTTTGCCTAGAAAGTGTAAATCCCTAGGAGGATAAATTAGATTAATGCAGTTCTCCCTGTATAAGAGAGGTGTCTTGACGACCATGTTTTGATTCGAGCCAGCATCTTATCAACCAAGCTTCTACGTTCTATTTTACTTAGTCTATTTTTCGTAATGGGGACGCCTAGATATCTGAAAGGGGGGGATCGCTGGGCGAAACTAGTAATCTACATGATTTGAAGTTTTGTATGTGGTTTGCATCCTCTTATAATAATCTCTGAATTGTTATAATTGACTGTCAATCCTGTGCTTACAGAGAAGGACTGAAATGCTCCTATTAGTATCTTCACAGAATGAGTCTCTGCAGCACAGAACAGCGTCAAATCATCCGCGAATATTAAATGTACCAGGTCATGTTGTTTGCACCCTGGATGATGTTTGAATAAGGGACTGGTGCTGACTGCTTTAAAAGCTCTGGAAAGGTACTCCATGGTGAGGACAAATAGGAGAGGGGACAATGGATCCCCTTGCCTAAGTCCCCTTCCCCCTTGGAAATGCCCTGCCACACCTCCATTCAAGTTGATTGAAAAACTCACTGTTGTCAAGCAAGCATTTACCCACTTGATAAATACAGGAGCTAGGTATTTTGGAGGTGTTTGGAAGAGAAAAGGGTGTCACCCGCGTACATCCGAGTAATTAAGGATATGTACGAGGGAGGGCGGACGCGTGTTAGGACACCAGGAGGGGTCTCTAAGGACTTCGCTGTTAGTATAGGCCTTCATCAGGGCTCCGCCCTAAGCCCGTTTCTTTTCACTTTAGTTTTGGATGAACTTACTAGAGGAATCCAGGATGAAGTGCCTTGGTGCATGTTATTTGCAGATGACATCATTCTTATCGATGTGACCAGGTAGGGGGTGAATGACAGGTTGGAGAGTTGGAGGCATACGCTGGAAGCTAGGGGTTTTCGGTTAAGTAGATCAAAAACGGAGTACCTCCATTGCTGTTTCAGTGGTAGGATAGAAGAAGGGGGAGAAATCACACTGGATGGGAGGGTGATACCAAAAGTCGCTAAATTTAAGTATCTGAGTTCGATCATCCAGCAAAATGGGGACATTGACGAGGATATTAGCCAGCGGATAAGAGTGGGTTGGCAAAAGTGGAAGTCAGCATCGGGGATACTGTGTGACAAGCGAGTGCCCCTAGGATTGAAAGGCAAAGTCTATTGGATGGTAGTTAGACTGGCTGTTCTCTATGGATTAGAGTGTTGGCCTCTAAAGAAGACGCAGGCCCAAAGGTTGATAGTAGCCGAGATGAGAATGATCAGGTGGATGTGTGGTTTTATGAGATTGGACAGAATTAGGAATGGAGTAATCAGGAGCTTAGCTGAAGTGGCTCCCATAGAGGAAAAGATGAGGGAATCAAGGCTCAGATGGTTTGGCCGCGTAAAGAGGAGAAGTATGGCCGCCCCAGTGAGGAGGTGCGAATTGATCGTCCCCCCTGGTGGAAAGAGAGGGAGGGGTAGACCGAAAAAAAGCCTAGAGGGAGTGGTTAGAGAGGACTTGAGAGTTGCCGGTCTGACGGAGGACATGGCTCAGGATAGGAGGTTGTGGCGGGATAGGATTAGGGTCTCTGATTGTAGGGAACAGGACGCGTAGATGGTAGTAGCTCCAGTGGGGTGGGGGCGGGTTTGGTTTTGGTGTGCTTGTCTGCAGGTCGTGCTTTTCTGGGATGTGACGGCATCTAGTGACGGCATCTAGCGCCCCTGGTGGGTTGAGGTATGTCTCTACTCCTTGGTTATTTCGCTCTCCGGCACATTTTCTCCTCCTTGGTTTTGGTTTGCATTCGTTTTCTCTATAAACTTTTTTTTTCCCCCTTCAAAAATTGTTTTATGGGTCTTAAGGAATCGACCTCTCTATAGGTAGAAATACCGGTAGGGGTAAGGTTGCCTACAGTTGGATCTCCCCAGACCCCGCGAAAGCGGGACCCACACTGGGAGTAGTTGTTGTTGTTGTTGTTGTTATAAATACAGGAGCAAAGTGCAGGCTTTCCAATAACTCTTTTAAGAAACTCCAATACACCGAGTCATAAGCCTTTCTTAAATCTATTTTCATGAGGCATCTAGGGGATAACTTTTTCCTTCTATACCCTTGGGCTAATTCTTGACAAAGCAGCACATTATATAGTAGCTCTTGACCTTGGACAAAGGCCTCTTGACTCTGATTAATCAATTATGGGAGAACCTTCTTGAGTCTGTTACAAAGTATTTTGGCTATCACTTTGTATATGACATTGCAACACGAGATAGGCCTAAAGTCTGTGGCATTCATTGGATGGGAACTCTTAGGTATTACCACTAAATTCGTTGCATTGCATGACTTTAGTATTTGACCTGTAGCAAAAAAATTCTTGGATAGCATCAATCACCAACTGCCCTATTTTCCCCAGCATTGCTTGAAGAACCCACTTGTGTACCCATCGGGTCCTAGGGATTTCTTATTAGGAATGGAGAAGATGGTTTCCTTAATTTCCTGATTAGTAACACTTGTACACAGCATTAGTTGCTGTTTAATGGTCAGGATCAGTCCTTGACTAATAATGCTCGTTGAGAGAGGAGTCCTTAATTCCTTCTGTACACCCAGTAAGTCTTGATAGAAGTCTGTAACCACATTGGCTATGTCAGCAAAGCCAGTCACTGGATGCCTCTGTGCGTTATTGATTGAGTACATATAGTTAGCCTGTTTGCGCTGCTTTATCCTGGCAAAGAAAGTCTTTGTGCTCTAATCCCCCTTGTTAAGCCATTCCACTTTGCTTTGTTGGTGCACTAGTTTAAGTGCAAAGTCTAAAATATCCATATACTTATCTCTGTCCTCTTTTTCTTTGGCTTGCAATTGTCTGTCAAGAGGGTCTTAATGGAGATGCTTTTGTGTGGTCTCTAGCCTATCTCTGCATGTTTACAGTTGTTGATATATATCCTTAAATCTTATATTATTAAGTTGCATCAATGGCCTCCTCAAGTTCTTTAGGACTGTTATAAGCTGGTACATTTTATATCCATGGGGCTTCTGTCTAATGGCCTCTGCTACCATTATGTGCATTTTGCTGTCTTTGCTTCACATATCATAATATTTAAAGGATGCTTGGACCCTAGGGTTTCTAGGGAACGATATTCTCATAGGGAAATGATATGACAATCCCTCTGCCATGTATTCTACATGTGTTTAATCATAGATGGTGTACCAATCCATGTTCGTGAATGCCCTGTCTATTCTAGACCATATTCTTTACCCATTGTGATCTCGATTAGACCATGAATAGTAATTGCCACAGCTACGCAACTCAGTAAGTTCACATTCATTGATGCATTTTACAAAACCCCTTACCTCAATGTCTTGTATATCATCTCCTCCTATTCGGTCATGTAGGTGGAGAACTGCATTAAAATCTCCAATCACGCACCATGCATCACTTGTTTGTTGACTGATAAGTTTAAGCTCCTGCCACAAAGATTGTCTAGTCTCCTCTTTATTAAAGCCGCACACAATAGTAAGCTTGAAATGCTTCTGGGTACATAGTTGAGTTACTGCATAGTGTATCAATTGAGTGGTATTAATCTCAACTGTCACTTCATATGCATGAGGTCTCCACATTACCCAGATCCTATCTTTTCCATTATGCATCTTGTTATTCTACCATTACCATCCTGCACATAGGTTGTTTGCAACCTTATTTATATTCTTCTCTTTAACTTTCATTTCCAAAAGCCCAACTAACCCAATCGAATGCTTTTGAAGGAAGATTTTTAAGTCTTCCTGTTTATTCTGGCCATTTAGGCCACGGATGTTCCAGCTAGGATGCTGACCATTGGGGAGGGATCATTTCCCTAGTTTCATGGGTGACCAACTCTCTAATTTCATTTTCCA
>JAKOGI010002331.1:12500-119887 GCA_029747015.1 Carnegiea gigantea
CATCCTCCAAAAGTTTATTCCACCCCATTTGAAAACTAAAAAGAACTTTATGTGATAAAACCTTGCATTTATTGTTTTTTTAAGATTTTCGTTTTCATTTGGTAACAACAATAAAAGGGCTTTTGCATTTTGGCAGATTGAATTAATTAATTTGCTCTTTTTCATATGAATTCCATTTTTTTCACCCCCACAATATTCATTGATTTTATTTTTCCATTTTTGTGGTACTAATTGAGACCATTTTCTCTGAGATAAACCTTATTGATAATTACTTTTTAACCCGTTTTTTCATTATTAGTGGTAGGCATTTGAAGAGATTAGATTTGGATGTTGTTTTCCTAGGTTCAAATCCACACAAACCTTTTTTTTTTTTTTTCCCCCCATCCGCCCATCACATTATGTCTTATGCTTTTCCATGTTCTCCATAATTATTCTATTCCTTTTCCATGTACTCCATAATTATTCTATTCCTTTACTTTGTTTTTCTTTTCTTTTCCTCTCTTTTGCAAAATTTAATCTTTCCTCTTGCTCTATTTTTATTTGTTGAAGCTCTATTTAAATTTTACATTTCTAGAAACATTTCTACTCATTTTATTTTTTTATTTCATAGCACTATTAAATACAACACATCAATCTAATTAACCTTTTTGTTTTTTAAAGGATGGATTTACGATCTGAATAGCAAATCTTTTATATGTATTTAATGAAGCTTTGGTTACAAGTGATGAACCTCCATTTTTCTTTCTACGTGAACATATATTTCCTCCTGTTTTTCTTCTCAATTTGTTTTTATTATTCATTTTAAGTAATTCTTTAGTTTGTTTTATAATCCTTTAATCATACTATGCATCAAATAGTTTAAATTAATTTTGAATTTGAGTTCTAAATAATTTTATACTCATTCTTTTAAATGATGAACCTTTTCAAGGAGTGTTAACTGATAAAAATCTTAGTTTTATATGGTTAATCCATTTAAATTGAACGAATTTTAAATTTTGAGCTATAAACTTTTTAGGTTGAAATGATGAACCTTAACCTATATTTGATGGACCTTAAACTTTAAATGATGGTCCTTTTAATATTCCAAATGATAGGCCTTTTCCTTTAGTTGATGAACCTTTTTAGAGTGTGAACCTAGCAAGGTACATAGGTGTGTATAATAGAATAATTGGTGCTTTGGGAAAGAGAGAAAGATCCCTTCATTTTTATTTTTGTAATTGCATTTATAATTTTATTTTTCTGCATTATAGTTTAAAAAAAAAAAAAACTAGACTCACTGCCTCTTTCTGTCTCCGGACTTCCCCAACCACCTTCAGTGCCCAATCCTTGTAACTGCAAAAAATTTACATATGGGTCAATTAAGGTTTGGCGTATTAATTTCTGGAACCTATGAATTTGGTAAATAATTTTTGGGGCCATTGCCATTTAATTCAAATAATTTTGTGACCCCTTTCCAGTGATAAAGTATAAATTCCGTGAGAAAAGATGCGTGTCACCTTTAATTCCCTTTCTAATCCTCCCAAAAAGATATCCTATGTGCCAAATAGCACATAAGACAAAATGTTAAATAAAATAAAAATGTAGGAAATTTTAAACCCGAAAAATCCCCATTACCCCCACTTGCCCAGAACACCACACTATCTTCTCTCTCTATCCCCTTCTATCTCTCTCTGGTCATTCATCTTCGACCCTCTCGAGCTAGGGTTTCTATGTATGACTTAATCTTGAAAACAATCCCTACGTGTGGATATTTTTTCTATGATGGCAGTTTTTGAAAGCAAGGGCCCTCAACAACTGAATTTTTGGTGGAAAGAAGAGAATGGGTAGGTGTCGAAAAGGGATTCTTTGGTCCCCATGAAAATATGGACCCGAAGAAAATGGCAATGCAGAATAGTCCAAAGAAGAAGGTAAATAACTCTAAAGTATTACTTACTATTTTGCAAAAGAGCGACTATTTAGAGTTTAATGTCTGATTATGCATTGGGTTTGGATAAAATTAACTAGTTAATAGGGATTAGAGATAGTTACTTTTAAACTGGTTGATTATGTAGATAATTAAAAAATGATTGCATGCTAAATTGTCATTTATTAAAATTGGTGATATTGTGTTGTCCTCTACTAAGTTAGGGTATAAGAATTGGTGATTTTTTAAAATTAGTTGATTATGTATACAATTAAATAATGATTGCAGGCTAAATTGCATTCATACTTTCTAATATCGAAATTGTTATAGATAATAAAGTGATCTGAAATTGGTAACTAAAATTAGTTGATTATGTATAAAATTAAAAGCTTTATGTCTGTTGATTGAAATTAATTGGGAAATGTTGAGTGATTGATATTTCAGACTTTCTAATCCTTGGAATTGATATGTGTCGTGTAGATTGCAGATAACAGGGTCTTGGTAATTCACTATGGAGGGCATAGGTTTAAAATTGATAATATAGATTTAGATAGATATTAGATGATTGACCTTCATTGGGATGCCTATGTAGAGGGTAAGAAGTCTAGGATGGAAGTATCTCAATATTTTTTTCCCCCCTTTATGTAGATCTACAAGTGCTTTAAGAAGGAAGCTGTCATTGCAATATGATGAGAATTATAGGAATTTGGTCAATCTTTGGGAATATTCAATAGGTAACATCCCCATATACATGTTGGCTGCCAGTAGGCCTAGTATTTACCACTTCATTGTATAACAATTGGAAGGGAGCCAACCAACCCCAACTAATCAAAGGATAGATAATGGAAATGTTTAAGGTGCTTCAACTGATGAGAGTGAGAAAGAATATCAGGTTTTCGAGATAATTAGAATGGAAGAGTTTGAACAAGAAGTTGCTAGGAGGAAAGCTAAGAAGTGGGATGACAACCTTATAATAACCCCACAAACCTAACCTAATAACTCACTTAATAAGGGTAGTAATGTTGCATACCCAAAGTCACCAGCTCAGAAATCACATTATGTCAAACATCCAAAGGCCCATTTCCATAATGCAAATCTTCCATCAAGATGAGGAGTTTACTAAATACTTCTCAATCTTTAGCTCCTGAATCAACTGTACCTCAATCTCCTCATCCTGAGTCTTCTGAACCTCCTCTGTTCGAACCATTATCTCAGCCTTAGTGTACTCAAGCTCCTCCCTCTCAGCATCATATTACTGAACCTCCTCCATCTGAACCCCAATCTATTGAACCTGAAACATGTCAGCTTCAATCTTCTTATTCTTAGTGTTCTGGGCCTCAGTCTTCTCAATCTCATCTATCTAAGCCTGCACTGTAATTTCCACAATCGCACGACTTTATTATTGAGGCACTTACGGGTGTTGGTCCAAGGAGATGGTTGCAAAATTAGATCACTAATCGATTACTAAGTAAGATATATAAAACTAAGTTAATTAGTGACAAATAGATAAACTAATTTAAAGCTAGTTACATGCTTCTAACAATAACAATGAAATTGAACTTGCCTAGTCTACACAAGATTAAACCCACTATCATTGTCAACACAATAATAACGAGTTTCCTGAGATTACATCACCATATGACCAAGAATCTGACAATTAAATCTCATGAAAACAACCCACATTTTATCACTAAAATCAATTGAATTAACAAGAGGGCAAGAAGGAAAAGTAACCGAACCCAATGATATGCAAAATCGGAGCAACAAGAAGGTAGAAGAGAGCTTCAAATTCAAATGAAAACCCCACGAACCCAACTCCCAAATTATGAAATCTCATTCAAATCAAACCTGGAATTAGTTCAAATCAATGTTTCAGTCTAGGCACAGATGTGAAATGAAAAACCAAAATAAAATTGAAAAAAAAAAAAAGGAATTGAAAACTAACAACTCTGTCTCTAAAAATGCTTCCTTCCTTCCAATCAATCTTGGGCATTCTTATTATAACAAACACAAAACCCCCAAACTCTTCATTGTTTTCATTAATTCTTGAAATAAAACCTTGAAACCGCCAAACTGACGATGATGATGATGATAGAAACGGATGGGGTTAATGATGATGATGAAAGAGGAGAGAGAAATTGAATCAGTTATGGCATATGAAAAAGCAAGGAAGAAGAAGAAGAAGCAGTAATGGCAACTTGGGTTCTAGGTAGGCAAGGAAAGAAAAAAGGAAATGAAGGTGGAAGAAGGCATGAGATTCACGTGAGTGGCACATGCTTCAAGTAAGACTGGGTTGGGGGGATCTAGTGATCACGTGTCCCGCCAGTGCTGGGAAGGGAGAGCTTAAGTGAGGGAAGTGGTAGAAAGGCAGGCCAGGCACTGGAATTGATTTGGCCAAGGACAACAAGAAGAGAACAGGCCTACGATGGGGAAGGAAAGGAGAAGAAGGGGCTCGACTAGGTTGCTGGCTGAGGAAGCTCAGGATTGGGTCGAGCAAAATAAGAAACGAGCCGGATCGTATGAGAGAGAAGGGAGAAGGAAGATTAAGAGGGGAGGGGAATTTGGCTTACGTGAGCGAGGAAAGGCTAGATTGGGGAGGCTCGCTGTGAGCTAGGCCGAATGGCTTCGGCGTGTTCTTTCTTCCGTTCCTTTTTTCTTTGCTTAACTTGATCCAAAGCTTGATCTTGTTAAGCAAATTTCTTTATTCTCAACATTTTGCAATTCCTATAAAATAAATAGAAACATTTTTGAGCAACTATTAGACAATAAAGGACATAAAAATGACATAATTTTAGATTGAACAATACCCTCACACCTAAATTTTGCTCATCCTTGAGTAAAATAAAACTAGAAATACGAGAAAAAGAAAAATAAAATTGTAACAAACTTTCGTAGAAATTATGATTACACTTACCATATGCAACAAGCTTTTTAAATCCCTAGGTTGTCCATAGTGGATGAGCAAAGTCTTGTAAGGGTTTACAGAAGATATACACACAAAATCTATAAAAAGAAAAGAAAATCAAATATCAACATCGGGAAACGTATACACATTCCAATCAACCACATTACTCAAGAAACCTAAGCATTAGATCATATACAAGCATAATGTACATATCAACAAATTCTTAATTCCCACTGATGACATCCGTACACTATCTTTCACCCCACTTAGAAAATATATACAAGCCCAACTAGTAAAACATCACTTTAGGGATATGTGTAACACTCCCGCTCATATGCTTAAGATATAATAAGGTTCACTCAATTCATCTTTCAATCATACAAACTACCATAACTTACTAGAATTTTCAATTTTCCACCACTAAAATGCAATATGTAACACGATAATCAAGAGGGCTTAACATGAGTTGTAATGGGGCTAAGGGTAAGAGAGGGAAAATTTATTTGCGAAATGAGTAGCTAAAAGCTAAGTAGATAATGTGCAACAAAATCCTTCCAACAACTGTATCACACATTCTCCTGAAATAACTTATGACAATTTAAGAACACCCCTTTCATAAGCAACCATTGCAAATGTGTATATGTAATGTCAATGCATTCATCCCAGCACTCTTATTCGCAAACTTTTTTTTCCTCTAGTTTTTGAGACTTTTTAACTTTTTTTTCAATTTTTTTCCATTTTCCTCATTTTAAAATTTTTTTCTTTCCTTTTCTCTTTTTTGTCTTCTTTTTCATTTGAAAGAAAAATAAATGAATGACATGTAAGAACACATCTCATTTAGATGCTTACAACAATACATTCCTACACCATGAAATACAGAGTTACCCAAAAGCTACCCAACAGATATTGAAGTATTGCTCCACTAGTCTTGGATTAGGTAATAAGAAAATGTGTTTGGGCTCAGGGTTAATGTGAGGGTTCACCACAAATGAAAATGGTCAAAGCTCAAAGCAAAACAGTAAAACATTTAAATCAGGGTGGCAATGTGGCTCGTAAAACAAATAAATTCCTATATCATATTACTATAACGCATATACTAAATGTGATTTCGAAGAGAATTAAAGCAAGTTTTAGAGATGTAATTATGGAAGAGACATACATGAAAGAAAACATATGAGACTAAAAATGATGATTTAGTCTTTAAGACTTAAAATCTCATAGGTTACTTATGAATGTTAGGATAACTTACTATAAAAACGTTGGAGGTTAGGACTGTGTACAAATATCACACTTTGGACTCAATTCTATCATGCACATCATATCTATATATAACCTAATGCTAAGATACAAGAGAACATAGACAATTAGAATTACACATATATTTCCCAAAATAAAACAAAATTGTTTTTGACTTTTTAAAAAATTTTCAAAAATCTTTCAATTTGTTATTATTTTTTCAACCATAGTTTCTCCACCCCCACAACTAAATCACACAAATTCCTCATCAGAAGTGAAACAAAGCATAAAATAAAAATAAAAAACCAAAAAGAAAAAAAGTATACAAAAAGAAAAAATAAGACTCAAAAAGAAAAATGACAAGACTTTGAAACTCAAATAGACAAACATATGCAAAACAGAGAAAGTAGCTAATAATATAAAATGAAAATAAAAGAAAAATAATAAGAGAGAAAGAAAGGGAAAGAAATTCCAATTAAACTAGGTCGGGTGCTAGGTACACCTAAAGTAGCTCGGTGGCACATCACTCGTTAGAAATCGGCTTGCGGAGGATTAGAAACTCCACATCCTCTGTGCTCAACAACTCCAGAAAACTACTTCAACTTCTAGCCATTCACCTTAAACTTGACACCATTCTTAGGATCATGCACTTCGACTGCACTATAGGGAAAAACATGTGAAACAATATAGCGACCTGTCTAGCGGGACCTCAATTTTCCTAAAAAAAGATGGAGCTTAGAATCATATAAGAGCACTTTTATTCCTGGGACAAATTCTTTCCCAAGAATATATCTATATGAAATAACTTAGCTCTTTCTTTGTAAGATCTAGCACTCTCATATACTTCAATTTTTATCTCTTCTAGTTTACTTAGTTGCAATAATCTCTCCCCACTGGCCTGAGTCAAGTCATAATTAAGCATCTTGATGGCCCACCAAGCTTTATGCTCAATCTTAATAGGGAGATGACATGGCTTGCCATAGGCAACAATGTGAGGTGACATACTTAAGGGAGTCTTAAAAGCCATCCTATAAGCCCATAAAACATCTATAAGCTTGTCAGCCAATCTTTTCTATTCCTGCTCACAGTCTTTTCAAGAATCTGCTTAATTTTCCTATTGGACACTTCGACTTGGCCATTAGTTTGTGGATGATGGGGTAGTAAGTCTATAGACTATAGACTACCTTCTCTCCCAGGCATCAAAGGATCTATTAGTAAAGTGGGTACCCTGATCACTAATAATTGCTCTGGGCACACCAAATCTAGCAAAAATGTTCTCTCTAAGGTACTTTACAACCACTTTAGCATCATTGTTCTTAGTAGGGATGACCTCTACCCACTCAGAAACGTAGTGCACATATGACAAAATATACTCATTGCCAAAAGAAGATAGAAATGGTCCCTGAAAATATCCACCATAATTATGGGATTAAGTGGCATCATGTCTCTCTTGCTAATGTTACCCAACTGTTGGCACCTATGGCAACTCTTACAATATTCAAAAGCATCCCTAAACAAAGTAGGCCAATCGAAACCACATTGAAGAGCTTTGGCTGTAGTCTTTCTCTCAGTGAAATGCTCCCCATTTGGTCATGACCAAAAGGATGCTCATAACCTCATGGTCAAGAATACACCTTCTAAAATTTTGGTCAGAACAGTATTTAAAAATGTAAGGCTCATCCTAAACAAAGAATTTTACAAAGGTGGGAGAATTGGTCTCTATTATTCTTAGTCCAACCCTCAGGAATCCTACCAGATAGTAGGTACTTCACAATGTCATCATACCAAGGGTCAGGTTGGACTATAAAGAATTACTCATCAAGGAAGCATTTAAAAATATGGGACTCATGCTCTCTACCTTAGATAATCATATACAAGTGGTAAACAACTAAGTTCTCAAAACCTTTCTTATCCCTAATCACACAATTGAATTCTTACAAAAGCAGGATCTATCTCACAAGTATGGGCTTAGCATCCTTCTTAGAAAGAAGGTGCTCAAGAGTAGAGTTATCAGTATAAGCAATCACATGAGACCTAATTAGGTAAGGTTAAAAATTTTCAAAACCAAATATTACAGCCAAAAATTCTTTCTTAGTGATAGTATAATTTAGTTGGGCATCATTCGTAGTGTGATTAGCATAATAAATGACATGGGGCTTCTTGTTGACACATTGCCCTAAAACCACCCAAACCGCATAGTCAGCTGTATCACACATTAGCTCAAAGGGTTCTTCTAAGATGGGAGGATGAAGAACGAGAGCAAAGGTTAAGGATTCCTTAAGCTTAGTAAATGCACATAACACTCCTCAAAGAAGTTCATATTCTTAACTAAAACGTTGGTCAAAGGCTTAACTATTTTACTAAAGTCCTTAATGAAACGACGATAGAAACCAACATATCCAAGAAAAGACCTTACCTCTTTTACACAAGTGGGAGGGGGAAGATTAACAATCAAATCCATCTTAGCCTTATCTATTTCAATTTCATCTCCAGAAATAACATGCCCTACGACTACCCCCTTTTTCACCATGAAATGACATTTCTCCCTATTCAAAGTTAGATTTTTCTCCCCATACCATTACAATACTTTACTTAGATTATACAAACTATCATTAAAGGAAGACCCAAACATAGGGAAGTCATCCATAAAAATTTTCATGCATTGTTCAACTGAAAATGAGAAAATAAAAATCATGCACCTTTGAAAGGCAACAAGGGCATTATAGAGTCCAAAAGACATTCTCCTAAAGGCATGTGAACCAATAGGACATGTGAAAGTAGTCTTCTCCTAATCCTTAAGAGCAATAGAGATCTCAGTATAGCCAAAATATCCATATAGAAAGTACTAGAAAGAATGTCTAGCCAACCTTTTTAATATTTGTTCAAGGAAGGGAAGGGAAAAATGGTCTTTCCTAGTGGCAGCATTTAATTTCCTATAATCAATGCAAACATGCCATCCAGACTGCACTCGAGTAGGAATTAGCTCATTCGTGTCATTCCTAACCACGACAATATCGGTCTTCTTAGGAACAGCTTAAACAGGGCTAACCCACTCACAATCAAAAATGAGATAAATAATTCATGGTCTAACTAGTTAAGAACTTCCTTCCTAACTACTTCCTACAAGATCAGGTTCAAACGCTATTGACAGCCTTAGTAGGCTTAGCGTTATCCTCCAAATGGATTTTATGCTGCACAATTAAGGGACTAATATCCTTGATATCCCATAAAGTCTAATGTTCTCTCTAAGTAAGGCAATCAATTTTTCCTCTTGGTCCCGGTCTAAGTCAGAAGTAATAATCATAGGTAAGGATTCATCAAGTCTTAGAAATGTATACTTAAGAGAATCAGGAAGAGGGTTCAATTCAAGAGAAGCATGAAGGAAAATAGATTCTGAAGTAGAGGCAATCAGACAGACAATCAGCAGCAGAGCATAAGTCATCAAATTCAAATACATCATGCTCAGGCTCATCATTAATCACAAAAGATTCATCTCAACAACAAACATGTCATCAAAATCATCATCAGACACAGAATCCTCTGCCCAGTTAAGAGTAAAAAACTCCATATCATTAAATCCAAAATGCTGTCTTTATAGATTAAAGATATTCAATTTCAAGGTCATATTATCGAAAGACAGTCATGCCATTTCTGCAGTTAATAAGGACATTAACAGTGGCGAAGAAAGGAGACCCTATAATGACATGCACCTAACTAGTAGTGTTAGCCATAGAATCAGAAAAGATTCATCTCAACACTAAACATGTCATCAAAATCATCATCAGACACAAAATCCTCTACCCAGTTAAGAGTAGAAAAATCCATATCATTAAATCCAAAAAGTTGCCTTCACAGATTAAAGGTATTTAATTTCAAGGTTATATTATGAAAAGATAGTTACATCATGTCATTTCTACAGTTAATAAGGACATTAGCAGTGGCCAAGAAAGGACACCCTAGAATGACATGGACCTAACTAGTAGCAGTAGCCACCTTCTCAGTGTCAAGCATAACAAAATTCAGTAGGTAAATTAATTCACCGGGTAAATTAATTCACCTATTTTAATTAGCACATCCTCTACCACACCCCTAGGTAACCTGGCCGATCTATCAGCTAGGTGGATGACCAAATTGGTTGGTGTCATCTCCCCTATAGCCTTTTATACTCAGTACATGGTAACAAATTAACAGTGGCCCTCAATCAGCAAAACTCTAGCTATAAGCTAGTTCCCTATAACTATAAAAATGGTAGGACAATTGGGTTCCTTATACTTTACTGGGATTTGATAAGAAATAATAAAACTAGCACCAGAGGCTAAGAAAGCATTTTTAGGAGCACTAATGGCTCTCTTCGTAGCACACAGATTCTTCAAAAACCTAACATAAAAAGACATTTGCTGAATGGCATCAAACAAAGAAATGTTGATTTTGACTTGAGAGAAAATATCTCTTATGTTATCAACATGGGCTTGGTCTTTCTTTTTTAGCACAAAAGGGAAATAAGGTAAAGGCTTATGAACTCGCTTTGCAATAGAAGGCGAAGGAGGAGTACCCTGGGAGATGAGGGATCCATTGAATTAGCAAAATCTTTCTCCTTAAGCTCTTTTTTAGAACAAGGTGAGTTAGAAGGTAGAGGGTCATTAGGAGAATCACTAGGGATACCATCAGTAGTATCCCCTAACTTATTGGATGAATATGCTTCTGGACCAGAAGAAGGAGAAGAATTTAAAAAGAAACTGTGAGGGTACTTGTAGGGTTCTTTAGAATTTCCTGCTTAATTATCAATCTCTCGACCTGATTTAAGAGACAACTGCATTAACTTTCCTCACAGTCTCACTTGGGTTGACTCTAGAAGAAGATGAAGCATAACCCTTAGGGTTCACCTCTGGCTGACTAGAAAAAGTACCCGCCTCCTTAGAAGATGATGCTAATTGAGAAAATTATTTAATCATCATTCTTATCATATTTTCCATATTAGTATTAATCATCCTCTCCACATTACTATTAATTCTCGGCTCATTCTTATCAATGTCGGTGTAACCAGGAGGAGTTTGAAGTTAAACAATAGAAGGTAGAGGTTGAGGTGCATTAGTCACACCTCAGAAAGCCGGTCTTTGATAAGAGTTAGAACGATAAGAGATAGGCTGAGAGTTGTTTCCAAGAAACACTCCAGGCTGAGAGCTAGAGACCGCAGCATTTTGTCCACCCTGGATTGTAGTAAGGGGATTCTTAGGTCGTTAGGAGACCGTACTCACTTACTCCTATCTATTACATAACTGGCAAGCAAAATAAGGACATGTACTCAATGTATGATCTAAGGTCTGATAGTGAAAACAAGGCACCATATAAGTCTGGGGAGTCTGAACAGACAACCCCTTCAATATGCTTTTTAAAACCGCTATCTTGGATTGTATGTGACTCACATCAAAAACAGAATGCATTTCACTCCTAGCAAACCTAGGATTTAGACCGTCATCTCTAGCAGTTTCCTACTGCCTAGTTTTCTTCGCTAAATCCTCTAGAAATTCCCATGCAGCAATGGCGCTCTTAGAAAGAAAGCCACCCTGACATATGGACTCTAACATGGCTCAGGTGTATTGGTCAAGTCCTTCATAAACAATTTGACAAATTCATACTTGGTCTAAACCAGGGTAGGGACATTAGGCCAACAAAATCTTAAACATATCCAAGTATTTTCAAAATAATTCCCTTTCTAGTTGATTGAATAATTTTATTCCCTAATTTTACTTTCTTAGCATTAGAAAAATATTTTCTTAAGGATTGCTTAGCAAAGCCATGCTAAGAAGAAGCAGAATTACTAGCCAAGCTACACACCCATCTTTTTAGCAGTATCTTTTAAAGTAAGAGGAATTAACTTCATTCTGACCACATTGACAGAAATATTAGAAAAATGCATCATGGAACATATTTCTTTTAATTCCCTCAAAAACAAATATGAATCCTCTAAACCCATAAATTGAGGGAGCATTTGAGTGTAATGAGGTCTCAACTCAAAGGTCAAATTAGGTCTTAGGTTAGAAGAAGTAAAGCATGATGGCAAACTGGTCATAGGTGGATAGAAATATCACTCAAAGGTCTCTATTGTGCCATTACTTTAAGTTCAAGTTCAGGTTTGAGTTCAGATTTAGGCTCCAGTTCAAGGTCACATTCAATCCTAACAAGTCGTTTTCTCTTAGAGTCTCTAATTCAACCAGGATTGCAAACCCAAACCCACCAAAACATTTTTGGTCTTTTCTTTTTCTGATTTTTTCTGATTTTTTTGACTTTTCACACAACCAAAAAAAATTAAATCTAAAATAAAACAAAATAAAAAACACAAAATAAACTAAAATCTAAAAAAGCAAAAGTTAAAAATAAAGTTAAATAAAGAAATCAAACTCCAAATTTGGAACACTATACACAGAAAATTTCAGCACAATTATAGAGAACATGAATATATTTTTTTCAATTTTTTTCAATCACAAAATGCAGAAAAATTGAAACAAAATTTATTTCTAGAAATTGCTAAAAATTGCAAAAATGCCATAAAATTTCACAAAAGTTCTCCTGGACTCTAAAAATCCTACGAATCTATTAGAAATATCATAAGAGCAAAGTTAGTCCCAAATTTTCCTAGAAAAATTGAAACAAAATCAAAAATTCAGAAAAAAACCTGCGCAGTGTTTTTTTCTTCTTCAATTCGCCTGCCTCACACTATTCACAACATCGACTTTGTTAATTCTAATTTTTTTTCTCAGCAGAAATTAATCACTTAAAAGCAAAATAAAATTGACTAAAATGAAATCTAAATATAAACTCTAAATAAAATTAGAAAAAATAAGAAATCTAAACTAAAAACGGCTAAAATAAAATAAACACGCACTAAAAATCAAAATCAAAAAGTACTGAAAGGAACGAAAACGACTCAATCAACCAAAGTCTGACTCAATTCAACACGCAACCTATTTTCACAAATGTCATTGTCGGCAACGACACCAAAAACTTGTTGAAATTTCTACAAGCGCACAGCTTTATCGATTAGGCACTTACGGGGTGTCGATTAGCAGAGATTGGTCACAAAATTATATCACTAACCAATTACTAAGTAAGATATACTAAACTAAGTTAATTGCTGAAGAATAAAAAAAATAATTTCAACGAGCCAGCAAATTATATGCTTCTAACAATAACATTGAAATTTACCTTGCCTAGTCTACACAAGGTTAAACCCACTGTCATTGTCAACACAATAATAAATAATTGCCTCAGATTATTATAGGCACCAAAAATGTTTAAATATATGCCACATCACTATATAATTTAAGTTAATTAATGTCGGCTAGTCTAATTAATTAATTTAATTATTTAGGTCTAAACGACGATCAAGTTAACGGCCCAATAAAGTCTCAAGCCAATGGCCCAGTAAGATTATCAAGTCAATGGCCCAATGGACTACCAAGTCATCAACTTAAATTGACTCCTATGTCATTGACTCATGCTCAAGGCCCATCCATCGATCTAAGAAGACTATTAATCTGCAAACCCTGGAGGAAGAAGGGAGACTCTTCCCTATAAATATAGCTCTACCCCTTCATTTAGGGGATAGAAAAAATTCTTGGGGAGAAGAGTCTTTAGAAGCAGACAATGAGTACATCAAAATGTATCATTTACTCTAGAGATCGAATCATACACTTGATCGAGATTCGAGCTATTCCAGCCCTCCATCAAGTTATAATAAGAGATCAAATCAGAGGAGTTACATTTGTTCTTTTGTAATAAATATATAGAGATTGTACCTATTCTTTGATTATAAATAAAAGATTGAATTTGGTTCATATTTCTTGTCTTAATTCGATTTAGACTTGAAATTTGTGGTTACAAACTTTTGGCACGCTCAGTGGGACGTCTCTGCATCTCATCTCCTTCTCTTAAAACCTAAACTTTCAACCATCTCTTTGTAAGGAAGATATGGCCACAAGAAGTGTCGTCTCTCTATCTTTGAAATAAAAAACTGGACCTTTGCATCAAAGATCTACCAACTCTGACGCCATCTTTAGTAATCAATGCAGTGGAATGATAATAAGAAGCATGACGAAGGCTACAGCAACTATCGCCCCAAAAACCACTGCTGCGATTGTATCCTTCCAGTCACACAACAATACTGACTCCACCATGCTTGACAGAGTCTGTAAAATTCAATCTGTTGAGCCCCTCAGGGGAAAATCTATTCTGGAGTTGAAGAGGAAGCCTCAATCATCATTATTTGAAGTGAAAGACTACTATAGTAGCGGTTCCTCTACACCATCATCAAGGAATGCATTCTTTTCGCAATCTGAAGCTGAGTCGTTTCGTACCGTCATTATACCTACTTTGATGATAGGAGCTGTTAACTTTGATGAAGAGTTAGGTCGCACGAAGGCGACGTTAGAAAGAGCTTGGGATTGCTAAGCTAATGAAGGAACTGTAAAAATGGCCACATGCATCGTCTAACAAAGGCGCAACCAGCAATGAAGACGAAAAGGGGTCTAATTGAAGTGACACTTCTAAGGACAAGGCGGGGCCAAAAAAAGGAGGCAAGCTACATAATGACTCCTTTTTAAGTTCAATGACTGCTGAATAAATCCAGGAGCCCATTGCAAATGCTGTCGAATCTCAGCTTGGGGTCTGTTTACAGAAGAGTCATCCCTGTGCCAAACTCTACACGAAGAGAATCAATGCTCTTCGTATGCCTTATGGTTACGAGCCTCCTAAATTCAAGTAATTCGATGGGAGAGGTAACCCGGAGCAACACGTTGCCTACTTCATCGAGATGTGTAACAATGCTGGCACTAGTGGTGACTTATTGGTGAAATAGTTTGTTCGAGCCCTAAAGGGTATCGCGTTCGACTAGTACACAGACCTACTGCCTGAGTTCATTGACAGTTAGGAGCAGATGGAGCCAGAGTTTCTCAACAGGTTCTATAGTACTTAGCGCACAGTTAATATGACAAGTTAACAAATACTAAACAATGGAAGGGTGGGCCTGTTCTTGGCTACATCAACCGTAACTCAACCTCGAGTGCAAAGATCGTTTATCTGAGGCTTCTGTGGTATAAATGTGTGCTTAAGATATAGAGTGGCACTTACTTTATGTCCTACAAATGAGTAAGCTAAGAACTTTTCAAGAGCTGGCTACTAAGCTGCATGATAAGGAGATGATGACAGCTAATCGTTGTGGTAAAGCTTCCCGTACTTTTGAAGTGAGGAAAGATAAGGGTGACTTTAAGAAAATTTCTAAGTCCTTCAAGAGCTTGGCCAAAGAATCCATGTCAGTTTCGACAAGTGCACCGGTCCGAATTTTAGGAAAACCAAGAGTAGAGGAAAAGTATCATTCATCAACGAGAGATATTGGAAAGAAGCATCCCACATTGAAGGAGTTTCAAGAAAGGAAGTACCCATTTCTTGACTCAGATTTGCTAAGAATGTTGGGCTTTACTGGAAAAGGGTGTTATTGAGTTACCTCAATCGAAACGTCCTAAAGAAGCAGGAAAGACTAATGACCCGAAGTACTATCGGTATCATAAGGTCATTAGTTGCCCTCTAGAAAAGTGCATTGTGCTCAAGAAGCATATTATACAGTTGGCTAAGGATGGAATAATCACCCTAGACTTATATGAGGCAGCTGAAGCTAACCACACAATAGTCTGGTGTGAACTTTCTCCATCCCTTCGACGGCAAAGATCTCCCCAACAACTTTTCATAGGGGGACTTGACTTAGCTTTTCCCTAAGAGAAGAGTTAGTTACCATACAATTTGGAAGTTTGGAGCCAGTGGTACTATCATTGATTCCTACAACAGTTGTGGAGGTTAATCTTATGCTAGGCATCCTTGATGAAGACGGCGAAGGATTGACTCTTGTTACTAGATGATGGCCCAAAAAGCAAAGACATGTCTAACCTAACCGCCCTTACTCCATTGAAGAAAACGACAAGGTAGAAGGACGAGCCATCAACGCCCTAAGGGGAAGAAGAGGTCTAATGTTGGTAAGAAACATGAAGTCCAACCTATTGACCTCCTTGAATAGGAACCACTTGTCTCTGTCACATTGGAAGAATTCTTTCCAAGGGATTTCTTTAAGTTGCAGTCAATATGGTCTAGTGCTCTGAGCTCAAGGACGAGAATGATGAAGAAAATGAAAAAATAGATTTTCTTACCATCCTAGAAGCATTACTGGCAGGCATGAGTTAGAAACAGATTTTCGATTTGCTTGGAGAGACGCGTAAGCAGATTTAGGTCGCCCTGTGCCATGCAATGTTGTATGTTGAGGAGGTGAAGGACATCTGCAAAGCTTACAACTAAATGTGCCACTTGTAATACGGCTCTGTCATTTATAGATGATGATCAATTGCTTGGGTCTAAACCCCACAACTGCCCGTTTTTTGTTACAGGTTATATCCGGAGGCAAACAATCAAGCGCATCTTAGTGGATGGCGGTTTGACAATCAACGTCATGCCTAAGTCTACTTTGAATGACTTAGGGATCACTGTCGAGGAACTCTCCAAGAGTCGAATAATGATACAAGATTTCAACTTGGAAGGCCAACATGGATTAACGTGATCCGCCTTGAGTTAATAATAGGTGATCTCTCCAGAACATCTATCTTCCACGTGATAGATTCAAAAACTTCATACAAGTGTTGCTGGGATGACCTTGGCTTCATAAGCATGGAGTTGTGGCATAAACTTTGCACCAACGCCTCAAGTACTATAGGGATGGGGAAAAGAAAATAAATGGGGATGTTAAACCATTTACTAAGGCTGAAACCTATTTTAAAGACGTGAGTTTCTTTGAGGAAAGGGTGATTTTAAAAGAGACAATGCTAGTTGTCATCTCCTCTAATGGAAAAAGGGGTTCGAGTAGTAGTGAAGATATATATGCAACGTCAAACGGTGGCACTAATGATAAGGTTAAACAGCAACAACAATGTGGAAAAGAAAGTAGCCAGGTAACTATGCCTTCCTTCCTTAATTAAGCAATTGTCGGAATGAGTCCTGTAGTGCGAGTATTTAGATACATTCCTAGATCCCACCGTAAGGACGCTGAATCACCATTTAATGAGTGTGCAGCTCTCAAAAGCATAACTAGGCCTATTAGCAAATTCAACGAGATAGATTGGAATGTCCTCGGAGATAAAGGTGTACTTCCAGCTAATAAAGCAGGTCAAAGCAAAGTAACAAGAGCTCCTCTCTCTGGCTTCCGCGTTTCTTCTAAGGGCTCGCTTCAAGAAGAGGTTGATTTGCCAAAGGTATGCACTGATGATGGATTTGACACAAATGCATATAAAATTGATGAAGAAATCTGGTTATGATTTTAAGAAGCCAGCATCTTCGGAACATGTCTTTGAAGCTAAGCCTCATGGCATCAATGAAACCCAAAAGAAAATACAAGAGCGAGCGGTGTCGTGACACTTCAAAAGGTTGGCCTTGGCCATGTACCATCTCAACCCGTCCGGATCTCAGGGTGGTGTAAAGATAAGTAGTCTCTTGTTCAGTACATTGCAACAGAAGAGACTACCGAAAGTGAAGAGGAAGACGTTAAGAACAAACAAAAGTCTTATATGTTTGACAAATCGCAATCTTCTACTTCGCAACATCGCCCTTCAGTGTTCAACACGATGGGAAAGGGCAAGACTTCGAAGTCTTCTATTTTCCAGGGATTAAAAGTGGGCATGCATCTCAAACCCTCAGTCTTCAATAGGACCAAGTCAAGCATAGGGTCCTTAAGCTCATCATGGCCATAAGAGAGGGGCTCAGTATTTGGTCACCTTGATAAATAAATAAAGTCCAAAGTTCTATTCCTTCTTGTATGAAACACTTGTCGACTTTAGATGTGAAGACAGATGGTTCATTAAGAGTGAAGAAGCAAACAATTGTTTTCACTGATCATAGGCCTAATCCTAGCCCAGACAAGGAAAGTTAGGCAAGAAGAACAAGCTTCATCTATTCACGTCATAGTTCGAGAAGTTGATGACTTGCACTCTAAAATCGAACTCATAGAAACTCCCAAGACTCTAGAAGACAGGGGGTAAGCCATAGTTAATGAACTCAAAGAGTTAAATCTTAGAACTGTAGAGGAGCCACGCCCTACATATGTGTTTTTATGGAGCTACCAACAAATGCTTGGGTTAGATCCTAAGGCTGTCATACATTGCTTGTCTATTAGAAAAGCTGTGTCACCTAAAAAACAATTTCAGTAGCGTTTTTGCCCTGATATGGTACCTAAAATCAAAAAGGAGGTGAATAAACTCATAGAAGTCAGGTCCATTCATGAGGTGAAATACCAAACATGGATAGCCAATATTGTCCCGGTAAGGAAAAAGAATGGTCAACTCCGTATTTGTGTAGATTTTCAGTATCTCAATGATGCCTGCCTCAAGGATGATTTTCCACTACTTGTAACCGAAATCATGATTAATTGCATAATAGGACATGAAGCTTTGTCCTTTATGGATTGTACAGCAGGATATAATCAAATTCAAATAGTGCCAGAAGATCAGGAGGCCGTAGCTTTCCACACATCCAAAGGCATCTTTTGCTATAAGGTAGTATCGTTTGGTTTAAAAATGCAAGGGCTATGTACCAAAGGGCGATGTAAATCATCTTTGAGGATATACTACACAAAATCGTGGAGTGCTTTGTCGATGATCTAGTGGTCAAGTAAAAAAAGAGTTCAGACCACTTGCATGATCTTCGACAAATCTTTGAGAGATTACAAAGGTGTCAACTCAAAATGAATCCTCTTAAGTGCACATTCGGTGTTACTTCTGGCAGATTCTTAGGCTTTATCATTCGACAACGAGGCATTGAAAATAACCAAGCTAAAGTCAAAGCGATTCAACAAATGCCCGAGCCTAAGAATCTCAAAGAGCTTCGTGGTTAGAAGCGCGCTTTGCCTACATTAGGAGGTTCATATCAAATTTGGTAGGACGCTATCACCCTTTCAATTACCTCATGAAAAAAGGGGCGTCCTTTGAGTGGGATGAATCGTCCAAAAATGCCTTTGAAAGCATCAAGAAATATTTGTCAAGTCCGCCAGTCTTGGATGCTCTAATTCTTGGCAAGCCTTTAATACTCTACACTACCGCCTAAGAAAGGTTGCTGGGGGCATTATGCGCTCAGGAAAATGAGGATGGTAAGGAAAGAGCTCTTTATTACTTGAGTCGAACCTTGATTGGGGCCGAATTAAATCACTCTCTAATCAAAAAGATATGTTTAGCTCTCATGTTCGCAGTGCAAAAGTTAAGGCATTATATGCAAGCTCACACAGTATGGGTTATCTCTAAGGCTGACCCGATTAAGTATATCTTATTAAGGCCCATTTTATGTGGACGACTAGCAAAGTGGCCTGTTATCTTAGAGCAATATGACCTTGTCTACGTGCCACAGAAATCCATAAAGGGCAAGCACTGGCAAACTTCCTAGTAGACTACCCAATTCATGATGATTGGGAGCTAAATAATGATCTGCCAGGTGAAGACATGTTTGTCATAGACATTCTTCCACCATGGAAGATGTACTTTGATGGTGCAACACGACAAGATGGTTTTGGAGCGGGAATAGTACTCGTCTCCTCTGAGAAACACATTCTCTCGTACTCATTTGTGTTGACTTAGTTATGCTCTAACAACATGGTTGAATACCAAGTACTTACCTTAGGCCTAAAAATGGCCATAGAAATGGGCATTAAAGATTAGATGTGCACGATGATTCATAATAGGTCATTAATTGGCTTCTCGAGGAGTATAGGGTTAAGAAATAGGACTTCGTCCGGTATCACAGGTACGCCCTTCAAATCTTGGATAAGCTAGATACAGTCAAGTTGCAGCACATCCCTAGGAGTCACAACGAAATGGCTAATGTGCTTGCTAATCTTACAGCCGCTTTGGCACTAGGGGCAGAAGAGGATATAGCCATTCCAGTTTGTACAAAATGGGTAGTCACACTGTCGGAAGACAAGTTTGTGCAGGAAGTCAGTGCTGTATCTATTGAAAAAGACGATTGGCATCAGCCATTGATTGATTACCTGAAGCACGGCCAAGTGATGTGAGGCATAAGATGGAAATTCAAAGAAGAGCATTGCGTTTTCTCTACTACAACAAGACTCAATATCAATGCTCCTTTCTTGGCCTTTAGTTGAGGGGTTTAGGAGAAAATGAGGCATAACAAGTAATGGAGGAAGCTCACTCAGGCATATGTGGTGCACATCAGTTAGGGCCTAAGTTGTGTGACCGCATCAAAAGAATGAGCTATTATTAGCCTGCCATGGTGCATGACTGTATTCACTATGCAAAAAGATGTAATGCATGTCAGTTTCATGCCAACTTTGTACACTAACCTGTAGCATCTTGGCCTTTTGAGGTGTAGGCGCTAGATGTCGTAGGGCCCCTCACTCCTAAGTCTTGAGCTGGTCATTTGTACATTATTACATCCATCGATCATTTCTCTAAGTGGGTAGAGCAAGCGCATTAAAAGAAGTCAAGAAGGAGAATGTTATCGATTTTATTTGAACGAACATCATCTATCGATATGATGTGCCTCCATACATTATCATCGACAATGGGATACCGTTCTTTAAGAAGCTAATGACTAGCCTTTGTGAGAAATTTAAGTTTGCTCAACATGAGTCTTCAATGTACCATGTACTTGTAAATGACCTAGCAGAAGCATTTAACAAGATATTGTGCAACTTACTGAGGAAGATGGTGGTAAAATTCAAGCGGGACTGACATGAAAGACTGGGAGAAGCACTTTGGGCTTGTCGAACCACATATAAGATGCTAACCCAGTCAACCCGTTATGCTCTCGTGTATGGCATAGAAGTTGTCCTACCTTCGGAAATTCAAATTCCATCACTCCACGTCGCTATACAAGAAGGCTCAAGTGAGGATGAAAAGCACAAGCTTTATAGCTGAGTTGGAGTCTCTCGATGAAAAAAGACTTCAAGCACAACAAAAGTTGGAGTGTTATTAAGTACGCCTATCACAAGCATTCAACAAAAAGGTTCGACCATGCTCATTTCTGGTTGGGGATCAAGTGCTCGCTGTTAGAAGACCGATCGTTATGACGTATAGGATAGGAAGTAAGTTCAATCCTACATGGGAAGGTCCTTATGTTGTTCATGAACTCTACTCAAATTGTGCCTTTAAAAAAAAAATAAAAACTTGTAAGCTCCTGAGCATGAGCCTAAACTCTTCATACAAAAAAAATCTCTTTGTACTAATCTTGGACTGCAAGAGTATAAACTATGAACGACAAGACAAATAATTAAAGTGTCATTGGTTGAACTACACTATGACTTGATCTCATGGAGCAATTGCAATTTCCTATGAGTATGTAGGTAGCTTGGTAAATAAAATTATCAAGTGCAATTAAATCAAACACAACAAGAGATGAGGAAGTGACAAAGATGTTTTTATTAAAGAATATCAAGAATCCACTAACATGAATAATCCAAGTGCAACTACAATAGACCAAGTAACTTAATCAAACAATGCTCATCCAGTTATTAGGATTGAGTGAGAGTTGCAATTCTAGGACATCCTACTTATGTTTCTTCAACTTCTCAACGTCTTCTGATGACAAGGTGGGTGCGACATCAAGGTCAGTGAGAGCTTGTTTCTCTCAATAACGTGTTGCTTGATGGCTGTCACTAATGTCGGTTTGGCTTCAATGTCACCTTCGAAGTTGTTATTCCTCCTCACAAGCAATACGGAGTGCTTCTTCTAACTCATCTACTTTTTACACCTTTATGCTTTTCGTTGATGATGCTTAGTTCTCCTTGTACCCCAAGAAGTGTAAACTATGCTTGATCTACTTATTTAATGTAACTAGACCTTTCTTTGCCTAAGTCATCTAGATGGTGAACTGTCGAAGCCGCTTATCTCAGCGTCAGGTATGCAGATACACTGCTCATATAAACATCTACCAGATTCTTCAGAGGATTTGTATCTCTATTAAGAAGCTCGATGCTTTTGTGCATCATGGAAGCACCCTCGTACACTCTTAATACCTCTTCAAATGAAGCATTCTTTGACCCTATAGCCCATATTCCACAAGTAATGATGCTTTGAGAGTAGGCCCATATCAGAAGGAAGTGGCGGAAACAACTGCGGTCATAGATTTTCCTTTTGCAATGTTATGGATGGTAGTTTTCTTAACAACAACGGGTATTCTTTTCGCTGCCAGTTGCAGTGAGGTTGGTCCCACAACGGAGTGCTCACTATAGGTTGGTGATGCAGAAAAGATTTCGGCCCTTCTCAAGACCGATCCTCTAGCTTCCTCGGGAGATTCCAACTTCTTTACAATTTCTATGTTCTTACCGACATGGAGACCGACCTTAGGGGTTGACAACGTGGCAGCCAGAATGGCCTCTGCAAGTAACTATTCATCCACAATAGGGGTAGGCTCGTGTACTACGTCAAATCCGCCAATCTAAAAAAAAGAAAATGGTTAGGCGGTAAACCTTGTATGATGAATTTCATAATTAAGATTATGCATAGAAAAGAGAACAAGGTACATCTTCAAGGTTAGTTGGCATGTCTGAGCAACTTTACATGCCATTGAAAAAGCTATCTCTAAGAAGCAGTCTGGAAGCATTTGCAGCAACAGTCCTGTGGTTTTTGCATCCATGATGTTTAAAGTTAGCTTCTGAATCTCGATCATTGTTATCATTTTCGACGGTGTCCTTCCCTCTATCAGCAATTTGAACATCAGTGGACTCACCGGCCTATTCAGCATTAGAATCTTAGCCCTCAAAATCGGATTCATCCTTTAAAACGTAACCCCTTATGTTCTTCTTAAACTTGGACGGGTCATATCCTGTACTCTTCTGAAGAAGACCAACATTGGCCTTCAGACCATTGTCACCTTAGACCTCCAGTCCTGGCATTTCTTAGTCATGAACTTGTTAAGATGTGGCGAACAGCTCAGCAACATAGCTTGGACTTGGTGGTCTTAGATAGAAGGGCGGTCCAAAAGTGTAAGTTATCACTGTACGATGTGGTCTGAGTACGAGGGTTGAGTTTAAGTACACCAGCTACATCCTGCCATAACCTAAGTTGTCTGCTAAATCGATATGGGCTACAGGGCACAACGTAAAAGGTTGTTCCACGATGAAAAGGCAGAATACTAGAAAGGAGAGCAATTAGGTAGCTGAGCTTCTCATAGCCACAAGTGCCATCATCATTTAAACTTTCATATTTGTTTTTACTAAGCATAGAGCAACCTAAATCAGCAATTGCCACTTAATAAATATGTTTTCGAGCATCATCAGAACTCTTTGCCCCTAAAAGCGAGAACAATGTGCCATTAAAGGACCTGCTGGAAGGGGGTCTAAGTATATAATGTATGTTGAAGTAGCATGCAAGCCAGCTATATATAGAATGAGCAGGAAAGAATGACATCGAATTTGAAGGGTTTGATGCACTAGAAATCCAGTTTAAACCACAGTAAATGCTAGCCAACACTGGCACTGCAAGGGTAAATGTGCATCCGGCCGCCATATTGCTAGCCACCTCGAAGGTGCCAGGGTGAATGACTCCTTTCTCATCCTTAGGAAGACGAATGTGGATAGCTAGCGCAAAAGAAACACAGCCAGATAAGTGCTTTCTCTTCTATCATTAAGGACTTCAAGTGAATCAAAGACAGCCGATTCTTCTCGAGTCCATTTTAAGGTCGTTGACTGGATTTCACCTGTAGGATTATGGGTTGACTTCAGGCGTGATTTGGTAGGATGCGATCTGGAAGAGTTTTGCCATCGTGGAAAAGACTCTTGCATAACTTTTCTTTTACATCAAAAATCTATCCAACGTTTGACACTAACCCCTTTATTATTTGCATTTTCAAGTCGGCTGTAAACAACAAAAAAGTGTTGACGAGAAGGTTTTATTAATCTCTGATTATTTTGACGTTGTTGATATAGTGTATCCCAGCTAGGCATTGCTTCGTCATAGGTTCTCCCATATATAGGGAGCCCACTAAGTTTGTACAAGTCCTATTGAGATATTAACATTTCCTCTGATATAGTGCGCAAAATATTGGTCTCGTGGCACCAAGCCTTACAAAAGACATGAATGGTGTGGGAACCACGGTCATAAGTGTATAACGAAACGTACACTACATCAAAGAGGCGACAAGCCCTCAACTGAGATTCCAAGCATGAGAGGATGTGTTCTACCCACTCCTAGTATTTCAAAATGAAAGAGAATTCCCCAAATATCTTCAATGCTGGCCCCAATGAACTGCAGCAAAGATGATTTTTCACCCAAGTAATGGGAAACTGGTGATTGCACAACTATCATCATAGTTGCTGCTATGAAGAAAGCAGATGTCGTCATGTGCTCTATCTACAACCTTAGTAGTGAGGATTGATGTAAAGTTAAATTGAGGGATGGTTGATATTTTATCAATCTCAGGATGATAAATGTAGTGCCGAGCTTTGCTCTAGTGTCTTCATTTTCTACGATAGAAGAATAAACTTTGTCCTATCGCTTGTATTCCTTAAAGAGTGCCATCATAGAATAGTTACAACACAAAAAAGGGACCCTATTTCAAAAGAAAGAAAACATATATATGTGTGTGTGTGTGTGTGTGTGTGTATGTGTGTGTGTAATAATAATAATAATAATAATAATAATAATAATAATAATAATAATAATAATAATAATAATAATAATAATAATAATAAACCTTTGTTCTTTAACAAAAGGAAAAGCTCATAGGTTAACATGCAAAACAGATTTTTTTAAAGATATGAATCTTCAGCATGCTTATTAGTTTGCATCAGTCCTCAAGTGTTGCATCCCGTTGGCATATACGAGCGCTCTCTCCTCAAGGTCTAAAGACCGGATCCAATCATCTCAGTGCACAATGAGTCTTCAAATGATACATCCCTCTAGCATTTGCGAGGGCTCTCCCTCCTCAAGGTTTAAAGACCAGGTCCAATCACCCTCAAGTACAGCAAGTCTTCAACTGCTGCATCCCGCTAGCATTTGCGAGGGCTCTCTCTCCTCAAGGTCTAAAGACTAAGTCTAATCACCCAGATCACACAACGAGTTATCATGTGATGCACCTCACTGGAATATGCAAGGGTTGTCTTCTCAAGGTCTAAAAACCGAGGCTGATCACCCTCGCACACAGCGAGTCTTCAACTACTGAATCCCCTGTCATATCTTGCGCACAGTGAGTCTTAAAAAAAAGGAGACTTGCATACGAGTAGCCGCAATATAAAATAAATAAATGAATAAAATTTTACATCATAATAGTGATTCTTTCAAGCACAAAAAAAAAAAAGAAGACATCTCATATTGCGAGCAACAAAGCATCTGGCTCAATATGTCAAACAACATAAAGTGGCACAAGAGTGCCTGGCTTTCTTCTCAAAAAGGGATATATATATATATATATATATATATATATATATATATATATATATATATATATATATATATATATATATATATATATATATATAGACACACACAGACACGCACACACACACACGCATATATATAGATACATATATATGTACATACATACATACATATATATATATATATACACACACACACACTACATGCATATATATATATATATATATATATATATATATATTATATATACACACACACACACAATATACATACATACATACATATATATATATATATATTTATAAACTAAATTAAATTAAATAATGTCTACATCCTTGTGAAAGTCAGGATTTTTTCGCACGTTTTGCATAAAAGTTGTCCAATTACCTCAAATTGTTACTTTCACAAATTTCTAGCAATGCCATGCTCCTTGTTTCTGCAAGCAAACAACAAAACACAAAAAGCACTGTCACCATCATCATGGCATCAACTGTACTTTCAAGCAGGCAAAAGTCACGTGAGAGAAACAAGGTGACGAAAAAGACTGCAATTATTTCCTCCCTAAAGCTTTTTTTTAAAAACAGAATAAAATGGGATCCAAGCCTGGACAAAGACAAACATACCTCAAAGCAAAGTCTCAGGCAAGCAGGACATGTCTAGGGAATCATGAATAGGGATATAAAAGGGAATGAGGAGCCGCCTTGTGCTATGGGATGGGCAAATCTAAGGAAAGAGATAGCTGCCTTGGGCAATAAGTCAAATTTTAGGCAAAGGAAATTTACATATTGAAGATCACATCTTATAAATTGTCAATTAGCAGTCACAAAAAAAAAGAAAAAAACATGCGACCTAAAAATGGAAACAGCTATGTTGACAGTCTGTTAGATCGGTGAAAAAAATCGCATATGTCAAATCAACAATGTGACAAATTAAGTTGATGGCCTACTTAGGGAACGAGCCAAAAGATGTATGTCAAGACGATAGTCACGCTTAATGCTCGAAGACGTGTATGTGATGTAGTCTCGAGGACGCAATTTGTATGCATAAAAAAACTAAATATGTGCCACTTCACTAAATTATTTAAGTTAATTAATGTCAGCTAGTCCAATTAATTAATTTAATTATTTAGGTCTAAGCGACTATCAAGTCAATGGCCCAATAAAGTCTCAAGTTAATGACCCAGTAAGATTATCAAGTCAGCGACCCAGTGGACTACCAAGTCATCAACTTAAGTTAACTCCTAAGTCATTGGCTCATGCTCAAAGCCCATCCATCGATCCATGAAGGCTATTAATCCGCAAACCCTAGAGGAAGAAGAGAGGCCCCTCCCTATAAATATAGCTCTACCCCATCATTTAAGGGACAGAAAAAATTCTCGAGGAGAAGAATTTCTAGAAGTAGACAATGAGCATATCAAAATGTGCCGTGTACTCTAGAAGTCGAATCATACACTTGATTGAGATTCAAGCTATTCCAGCCTTCTGTCAAGTTATAATAAGAGATCGAATAAGAGGAGTTACATTTATTTTTTTGTAACAAATAGACAGGGATCATACCCATTCTTTAATTACAAGTACAAAAATTGAATTTGTTCCATATTTCTTGTCTTAATTTGATTTAGGCTTGAAATTTGTGGTTACAATCATATTAACATTTAACCAAGAATCTGGCAGTTGAATCTCATAAAAAAACCATAAATTTTATCACTAAAATCAATTGAATTAACAAGAGGGCAAGAAGATGAAGTAACTGAACCCAATGATATACAAAATTGGAGCAACAAGAAGGCAGAACAAAGCTTCAGATTCGAATCAAAGCCCAACAAATCCAACTCTAAAATAGTGAAATCTCATTTGAATTAAACCTAGAATCAGTTCACATCAATTTTTAAGTCTAGACCCAGATCTAAAAAATGAAAAGCCAGAACGAAATTGAAAAAATGAGAATTTAAAACTAATAACTCTTTCTCTAAAAATGCTTCCTTCCTCCCAATTGATCTTGAGCCTTCTTGTTATACCAAAGACCGAATCCCCAAGCTCTTCATTGCTTCCTATAATTCTTCAAATAAAGCCTTGAAATCGCCAAATTGACGATGATGATGATAATGGACGGTGACGGATGGGATTATTGGTGATGATGAAAGAGGGGAGAGAAATTGAATCGGTTATGGCATATAAAGAAGCGAGGAAGAAGAAGAAGTAGCAAGGAACCAACTCGGATTTCTGGGTAGGTGTTGTCATTTCCGCAAGCGTACAGTTTGTCGCCGTAATGATTACCAGTGTTAATCCTCGAGGATGGATTATGAATTTAGGCCACTAAATTCTAAGAGAAATTAGAATAAACTTAATATCTAAAACAAGCTGTGTAAGCTAACCATTGATCGTAGCTAATAACTTTAGCTAAATTAAAGATCATGAACATTACTTGATAATGAAAACAAAACAAGTAAATAAACTTATTCAACGATGTGTATTCTTCCAAATTTGTTTGACCATAGCATGATTTGATTCAATTAGATAGCTTAGTTAGTGAATAGCAAGTCAAGAAGGATCGTGCCAATCAGGCGTTGAACCAAACAATGACATAACCATGCAATATTATGAAGAAGAATAGTAGGGAGAAATGTCCAAGCCTCACAGCCTTTTGAGACCCTTTAATCGAATAATCCCAATTCTCAGATCCAAAATACGGAGCTAAAATTCGAACCAATGAAGGCATACCAAGTAACTGAATTCTAGCTTAAACAATTCTAAACTAGAACTAAGACTTTTTACTTAAATTGATAGCCCAAGTGGAATTATACTCATGCTGAAATTGGAATCCTAAATCTGAGAAAAATAAAGTTGAACGAGAATACGAGCAAAAATTAAAAACTAAAATGAAAGTCTGCTCTATGCTATTTCTATATGCTTTATCCTGTTCCATCTCCAACTTCTACCTCCGATTTGTAGCCTCCAGAGCCACCATCTCTACTTCTTAAAACCCGATCTTAATTGCTTCATTAAGTGCTTCCATTAAGGCCCTTGTAACTACTCCACCCTTCATGGTGATGATGATGGAACTAATGGCCAACCATCATGGAGAGTAATGGTAATGAATGTTGATGATTGAAGGAAGGAAGAAAGAGAGCCATAGCAGATCGGGAGTCATGGGCTCACTGGGTTCTGGGTTACTGAGGAAGAACAAAGAAAAGAGAAGGGGAGGAGGGTATTGTAATCACGTGCTAAGCACATGATAATTAAGTGAGAAGGGGAGACGGCAAGCTGGGTTTGAGATCTGGGGGAAGTATTAGGCTTTGGGTTCTAAGTTGAACAGGCCCACGAAGTGAAGAAAAGTGGTCTGATTGGGCAAAAAACAAAGGAGAGATGGAGGAGGCTGCGAACTGGGTAAAAGTAGGCTGCGGAAGAGGGAAAGCCAACAGGTCTGCATAGGAGAGGGGGTGGAGGCTAAGCGAGGGTGCCTGGGCTGGCCCATATGCAAGAGGATAGGAGTGAAAGAGAGAAAGAGAGCTACTGAGGGCTAGAAGCTGGTGCTTGGGCTTTGAACACTGGGCCCACTACTTCTCCTCCTTTTGCTTCCTCTTTATCTGTCACCATTTTCCTCCAACCTTCATACTAATTTTATTCAACTCTCATAATGTCTACAAGAACAAATAAAAACACATTAAAAATCTAATTAACCAATTTTTTATGAATAAATATTAGGTAGTACAAGGATATAAAATATTATAATTTTGGATTGAACAACTATCCCTACGCCTAAGTTTTGCTCCTCCTCGAGTAAAACAAAACTAAAAATCCTAGAAAAAGAAAAATAAATCTATAACTCACTTTCATAGGAATCACGGTTGCACTTAGCATGTACGACAAGCCCTTTAAACCCCTAGGTTACCCCTAGTGGATGACTAAGGTCACATGAGAGTTTGCAAAAGATCTACCCATAAAATCTGTAAAAATTTTCCTTTTCAAAAACTCATATATACAACACCGGGGGAAAAATATATATACATATTCAAATAAACTACATCACATAATCTAAGCATTAGATCACATATAAACATAATGTATACATCAAGAAATTCTTAGTCCAGATTGATAACATATATACACAATCGTTCACCCCACTTAAGAGTTATGTACAAGCTCGATTGGTAGAATCTAACTTTAGGAAACTTTGGAACATTCCTACCCATGTGTGTAAAATATAACAAGGTTCACTTAATTGTCCTCCGATCAAACAAACCACCATAGGCTTGCTAAGATTCTCGATTTTCTACCAGTAAAATGCAATACGCAAAACAATAATCAAGAGGATTTTCAAGGGTTGTAATGGGGTTAAGGTTAAAAGGTTGGGAGAGGGACAAATGATTTAAGAAATGAGGAGCTAGAAGCCAAAGAACTAATGAGTAATCAACACTTCCAACAATTATAATTACAAATTCTCCCAAAACAAAATAAGATCACACCCCACAAAAATGGACCATTGGAAATGAGCATAAACAATGACAACATTCATGCAAATCACCCTTATTCACATTTTTTTTTTTTAATTTTTTTTCTTTTTCAAATTTTTCATCTTTTTTCTTCACTTTCATTTTTTCCTTGCTTTTTTTTTTCAATAATCAATTAGCATCATGTAGAAGAATAACAAAACTCAATTTTTAATAGGTCACAATGCTACATCCCATTATATAACCTAAATCAACCAGCAATAACACCCAGAAGCTACCCACCAAATAATAAAGTGTTGCTCTACTAGACTTGGACTGGGTATAGGAAAATGTGTTTAGGCCACAGCTAAAATAAAAGGTTGACAACAAAAGGTTCAAGGCTCAAAGGGCTAGCTAAGGGTGAACACTCAAATCAGCGTGGCAATTTGGCTATGTGGCTCACAAAAGAAATGAATGCCTCTATCATATCATTGTAATACATATGCTAAATGTTATTTCAAAGAGAATCAAAGCAAGTTCTAAAGATATAATCATGAAAGAAACACACATGAAAGAAAATCATGAGACTAAAAATGATGAATTAGTTTATAAAGCTCAAAACCTCATAGGCTCATCGACCAAAGTTAAGCTTGCATTAGATAATGCTAGGGGTTAGGACTGTATAAAAACATCACACTTTGGACTAAGTTCTATCAATGCACACCACATTTATGTACAACCTAATGACTAAGGGTACAAGAGAATATAGCCAATCAAAATATCATATATATTCCACAAAAACAAAACAAAAATGTTTTTAGATTTTCAAAATTTTTCATTTTTTTCTTTTTGGATTTTTTTGAAACAAAGTTTCCCCACCCTCATGCCTAAATCCGACAATGTCCTCATTGAAAGCGAAGGGAAACATAAACACAAAAACTAAAAACAAAAATAAAAAGAAAAATTAGACTCAGAAAACAAAAAGGACATTATTAAAAAACAAATGTACAATATATACACACAAGATATATAAGCAGAAAAGTATCCAAATATACAAAAGAAAAGAAAAGAAAAATGAGAAAACGAGAAAGGAGGGGACGAAATTTGAAGCAAACCAAGTTGGGAGTTAACTATACCCGAGCTATCCCATAATTATATCACTGATCAAGATTCGGCTCACGGAGTATCAGACACCACACATCTTCTTTACTCGGAAGCTCCAGAAATTTCTTCAATCATTGACTTTTCACTTTGAATTTGGCACCACTATTAGAATCCTAAATTCAACTGCACCATAGGGAAAAACATGTGAAACAATATAGGGACCTGTTCATCGGGGCCTTAACTTTCCTAGAAATAAATGGAGCTTAGAGTCATATAAAAGTACTTTCATTCATGGGGTAAACTCTTTCATGATAATATGTTTGTCATGGAACAACTTAACCCTCTCTATGTAAGATCGAGCACTCTCTACGCCTCAACTCTTATCTCTTAAAGCTCACTCAATTACAGTCTTCTCTCCTCTCTAGCTTCAGTTAAGTCATAATTGAGCATCTTAGTGGCCCACCAAGTTGTATGCTCTATCTTAACAGAGAGATGACAAGGCTTACTATAAACAACCTTATAAGGTGGCATACATAAGGGAGTTTTGAAAGCTGTCCTATACGGCTAAAGAGCATCTATGAGCTTATTAGCGCAATCTTTTTTATTCTTGCTCACAATCTTCTCTAGAATTTGCTTACTTTTTCGATTAAACACTTCAACTTGGCCACTAGCTTGTAGATGATAGGTGGTTGGAAGCCAAGGAGTACCTCCTCAGTAAGGCATCAAAAGATCTGTTATTAAGTGAGTACCCTGATTACTAATGATAGCTCGAGGTACGCCAAATCTAGGAAATATGTTCTCCCTAAGAAACTTCACAACTACCTTGGCGTGATTGGTCCTAGAAGGGATGGTCTCAACCCACTAAGCCCCTGTTCTTTTCGTAAGTCATTTTAGATTTAACAACCTTAACCCACTTCAACCTACTTCAACCCACTTCAACTAACTTCAACCCACCTGAAAAAAATACCAACCTCAACCCACTTCAACCCATTTCAACCAACTTCAACCTACCTCAACCCACTTCAACCAACTTCAACCCACCCCTTCATAAATTTAATAATTTGTAACCCAAATCGTTAAAAATAATTGACAAGTTGTGCCGACCTCCAACTTCCAGAAAAATAGTTACAAAATTGTGAAATTATCATTCAGCGAAAAAATGCACTAAAAATTACAATAATTTAATAAATTATCACATATTCTCATTATTTTAACCCATTTCAACCCACCACAAAAAAATATACTAACTTCAACCTACTTCAACCTACTTCAACCAACTTCAACCCACTTCAACCTACTTCAACCCACCTCAAAAAAAAAAAAACTAACTTTAACCCACCTCAACCCACCTCAACCAACCTCAACCCACTTCAACCTTTTACCCACCTCCATTTACCCACGAAAAAAACAGGCCCTCAAAAAGATAATGCCAACTAATAAAATGTACTCATTCACAAAAAAATAATGAAAATGGTCGTATCAAATCTATACCCTAAACATCAAAAATCTATACTACAATGCTGGGATTAAGTGGCATCATATCTCTCTTGCTTATTCTACCCAAGCGTTGGCACCTATAGCAACTCTTACAGTACTCAAAAGCATCTTTAAACAATGTAGGCCAATAGAACCCACATTGAAAAACTTTGGCTACAGTCTTCCTCCCACTGAAATGCCCCCCATGCTTGGTCTTGACAAAACAAAAGGATACTTCTCACCTCGTTATCGGGAATAAACCTCCTAAAGACTCGGTCAAAACAGTACTTAAGTAAATAAGGGTCATCTCAAACAAAGAATTTCATAAGGTAGAAGAACCTATCTGTAACATTCTTGGTGCTACCATCAGGAATCCTACCAGAAACTAGGTAGCTCATAATGTTAGCGTACCAAGGATTAGGGTGCACAACATATAATTGCTCATCGGGCAAGCATTCAGAAATAATTAACTCGCTCTCTCCATCATAGAGAATTCTAGACAAAGGGTTAGCTACAAGGTTCTCAGAACGTTTCTTGTCCCTAATTTTGCAATCAAACTCCTGTAAAAGCACGATCCCATCTCATAGGTCTAGGCTTAGCATCCTTCTTCGATGGAAGGTGCTTAACAGCAGAGTGACCATTATAGACAATCACATGAGACCCAGTCAGGTAAGGTATGAATTTCTTAAAGCCAAATATCATAACCAAAAATTCCTTCTCAATAACAGTGTAGTTCAGTTGGACATTATTCAGAGTGTGATTAGTATAATAGATAACATGAGGCTTCTTACCAACATGTTGTCATAGAACAACCTCAATAGCATAATTAGATGCATCACACATTAACTTAAATGGTTCTCACCAGATGGGAGGATAAAGAATGGGAGTAGAGGTTAAGGCTTCCTTAAGCTTAGTAAATGCCATAAGACACTCCTCAGAGAAGTACAATAGCACATTCTTAGCTAACATGTTGGTCGAGGGCTTCACTTTCTTACTAAATTCCTTAATAAAATGATGATAGAAGTCAGCATGTCCAAGAAAAGACCTCACCTTTTCACACAAGTGGGAGGGGAAAGATTAACAATCAAGCTAGTCTTAACTTTGTCTACCTCAGTCCCATCTCTAGAAATAATTTAGCCTAAGATGATCCCCTTTTTAACCATGAAGTGGCATTTTTTCTAGTTCAAAGTCAAGTTTTTATTCCTATACCTTTTCAAGACTTTTCTCAAATTAGACAGACAATCATCAAAGAAAGACCAAACACAGAAAAGTCATCCATGAAAATTTCCATACACTACTCAACTAGATCTAAGAAAATAGAAATCATGCACATCTAAAAGGTAGCAACGACATTGCATAGTTTAAAAGGCATCCTTCTAAAGGTATATGTCCCAAATGAACTGGTGAAATTAGTCTTATCTTGATCCTTAGGAACAATAGAGATCTGGGTATGACCAGAATATCCATCTAAAAAGTAATAGAAGAAATGTCCAGCCAATCTCTCTAACATTTGGCCTAAGAATGGAAGGGAAAAATGATCTTTCCTAGTGGCAGCATTTAACCTCCTATAATCTATACACGCACGACATCCAGATTGAACTCGAGTAGAAACTAACTCGTTCTTGTCATTCCTATTCATGGTAATACCAGTCTTGCTAGGAATAACTTGAACAAGGCTAACCCACTCACTATTAGAAATGAGATAAATAATTCCATGGTCTAACCACTTCAGTATTTCCTTCCTAACTACTTCCTTTAAAGTTGGGTTCAAATGCCTTTGGCGATCTCGGTAGGGCTTAGCATTGTCCTCCAAAAGGATTGTATGCTATACAATAGAAGGACTGATATCCTTGATATCCCCTAAAGTCCAACCTATAGCCTCCTTGTTTGCTCTAAGTAGGGCAGTTAGTTTGTCCTCTTGATTTCAGTCTAGGTCAGAAACAATAATCACAGGTAATGATTCATCCGATCCTAGGAATGAATACTTAAGAAAGTCAGGAAGAGGTTTCAATTGAAGAGTAGGAAGGGACACAGACTTAGGAGCAGATTCAGAGACAGTTGTAAGCAAACAGTCAGTAGCAGAGCACAAGTCATCAAATTCAAACACATCATATTCAAGCTCCCCATCCACAAGAAATGAGTCATACTCAACAGCAAACATATCATCAAAATCATCATCAAATACAGAATCTTCTATCTAATGAAAAGTAGAAAACTCCATATCATCAAAACTAGAAGGTTGTCTTTGCATATTAAAAATGTTCAATTCTAATGTCATGTTGCCAAAAGATAGTCTCATTATACCATTCCTGCAATTAATGAGCACATTGACAGTGGCCAAGAAGGACGCCCTAGAATTACAGGGACTTGACTAGCTACATTAGAGACCTTCTCAGCCTCAATCACAACTAAGTGCTTAGGGTAAATGAATTCACCCATTCTAATAAGCATATTCTCAGCTATACTGCTAGGTAACCTAGTCGATCTATCAACTAATAGAATGACCATCTTGGTAGGTTTCAGCTCACCTGACCCTAGCCTCTCATACTCAGTGAAGGTAATCAAATTGACACTCGCCCTTAAATCCAACAAAGCTCTGTGAATAAGCTGGTGTCTTACAACTATAGAAATAGTAGGATAACTGGGGTCATTATGATTCACTGGGATCTGCTCAAAAAGGATGGAACTACCACTAGAGGCTAAGAAAGCTTTCTTACGGACACTAGTAGCTCTTTTAGTCATACACAAATCCTTTACAAAACTAGCATATGGAGGCATTTGCTGAATAGCATCGAGTAAAGAATGTTGATTTAAACTTGAAAGAATGTCTCTCTTATCTTCGCAATGTAAGCTTGATCTTTCTTTTTAAGCCTATGGGGAAAAGGAGGTAAAGGCTTATGGACTTTCTCAGTAAAAGAAGGAGAAGAAGAATCCTTAGGAGATGAAGGGTCAATTGAATCAGAGGAATCTTTGCCCTTAGCCTCTTCTTCATTAGAAAGTGACTCAGAAGAAAGAGGATTATCAGAATTATTGGGAACACCATCAGTAGCATCCCTTGACTTACTAGATGAACTAGTTTTTAGAAAAGGATGAGAGGGAGAAGAATTTTAGAAGAAAAGATGAGGATACATATAGGGTTCATTAGCATTTCTCACTTGATTATCAATCTTCCAACCAGATCAAAGAGATATAACTGCATTCACTTTCCTCACAGGCTTACTAGGGTTAGCACCAGAAGAAAAAGAGGCGTGACCATTACGATTCACCTTAGGCTGACTTGGAAAAGTACTTGGCTCCCTAGAAGATAATGCTAACTGGGAAAGCCATCTAGTCATCATTCTCGTCACTCTTTCTATATTAGCATTAATCATTCTCTCTACATTGTTATTAATTCTCCTCTCAATTTTATCAATGTCAATATAACCAGGAGGAGGATGAACTTGAGCTACAGAAGGTAGAGATCTAGGTGCATTAGGCACACCTAGAAAAGTCGGTCTTTGAAAAGAATTAGAGGGATAGAAGATGGGCTGAGAGTTGTTTCCTGGGGACACTCTAGGCTGGGGGTTAGAGACCACAACATTTGTTCCACTACTCCAAGAGAAATTAGGGTGATTTCTCCACCTTGGATTGTAATAAGAGGAAAAAAGATCATTCTTAGGTCTCTGAAGGCAATACTCGCTTGATCTTGTCCAGTTGATAACTGGTGAGCAAAATAGGGACAAATACTTAAAGAATGATCTAAGGTCTGACAGTAAAAACATGACACCATAGAAGTCTGAGACATTTGGGGAATCTTAGGAGAACCCTTTAACATGTTTTCTAAAATAACTATCTTAGACTCTAAGTGACTCATACCAGAAATAGAATGCAACCTTCCTCTTACAAATCTAGAACTTAGATTGTCATCTTTAGCAGTTTCCTAGTGTATGATCTTTTCACTTAAGTCATCTAGAAATTCTCAAGTAGTAGTGGTGCTATTAGAAAGAAAGCCACCCTGACATATGAACTCTAACATAGTTTTAGTCTATTGGACAAGTCCTTCATAAAAAATTTGGCACAATTATGCTTGATCTAAACCATGATGGGGACACTGGACCGAAAATTTTTTAAGCCTATCAAAGTATTTCCAGAATGATTCCCTATCTAGTTACACAAATTGATTAATCTCATTCCTTAACTTAACTGTGTTGGCATTAGGGAAATATCTTCTTATGAGCAATCTTACAAAATCATTCCAAGAAATAATAGAATTAGCAGCCAATCTATACATCCAATATTTAGCAGAATCTTTCAAAGTAAAATAAATCAATTTCATTTAGGAAAATGCATCATAGGACATACTTCTTTGAATTCCCTTTAAAAATAAATAAGCATCATCCAAACCCGTGAATTTAGGGAGCATTTCAGTATAGTGAGGTCTTAACTTGAAAGTCACATTCAGTCCTAGGTCAGGCAAAGTAAAACAAAATGGTAAAGCGGTCCTAGGAGGATAGGAAATATCAATCAAAGATCTTTCTTGTGCCATTTCTTTTAAGTCTAGTTCAGGCTTGGGTTTAGGCTCGGGCTCTAGGTCAAGGTGAGGTTTAATCCTAATAAGTCTACTACTTTTAGGGTCTTTAACCCAACCGGTTATGTAAATCTCACACCCGCATGAAAGGATATATTTTTGGTCTTTTTCCTTTTTTTAATTTTTTGGGATTTTGATTATTCTAATTTTTTTCGTTTATCAAAAAGCGAATCAAACCTAAAAATAAAATAAAAACAGAAAGTATCAGCATAGAAAAATTCAAAATGTCCTCAAAATTTCACAAAAATTAACCTAGACTCTAAAAATCATGGAGAACCCTAGAAAAATATCAACATAAAAAAATTCAGACCTAGACTCTTCCAAATTTATTCGATGCTAGCATGATCTGATTCGATTAGACAACTCAGTTACTGAATGGCAAGTCAGGAAGGATAGAGCCAATGTGGCATTGAACCAAACAACAACGTAACAATGTAGTATTATGAAGAAGAACACGAAGGAGAAATGTCCAGGCCTAGCAACCTTTTGAGACCCTTCAATTAATTCTCATATCCAAAATATTGGAGCTAAAATTTGAACCAACAAAGGTGTACCAAGTAACTGAATTCTAGCTAGAATAATTCTAAACTGGAGCTAGGACTTTTCACTCCAATTCAATGGCCCAAGTCGAAATTATACTCATGGTGAAATTGGAACCCTAAATCTAAGAAAAATAAAGTCGAACGAGAATAAGAGCAAAAATTGAAAACTAAAAATTAAAGTCTGCTATAGGCTATTTCTCTACGCTCTATCCTTTTCCATCTCCAGCTTCGACCTCCAATTTGTAGCCACCATAGTTGCCATCTCTGCTCCCTAAAACCCAAGTCTTAATTGCTCCTTTAACTGCTTCCATTAAGGCCCTTGTAACTGCTCTACCCTTCATGTGATGATGATGGGACTAACGGGTCATCGCCCTGGAGAGTAATGGCAATGAATGTTGATGATTGGAGGAAGAAAGAGAGAAAGCCATGACAAATGAGGAGTTGCGGGCTCGCTGGGTTTTGGGTCATTGAGGAAGAAAAAGAAAGGAGAAGGGGGCTATCATGATCACTGCCAGGCACATGAGAAAAAGATACAACAGGCTGGGTTTGAGATTTGCATGAAGTGTTAGGCTTCGGGTTCTGAGTTGCATAGGCTTGCGAGGTGAAGGAAAGTGGTTTGACTAGGAAAACAAGAAAGGAGAGATGGGAGATGCTGCGGACTGGGAAGAAGTGGGTTGCGAAAGAGGGAAAGCCAACGGGTCTGCATAAGAGAGGGGGTGGAGGCCAAGGAAGGGCGCTTGGGCCAGCCCACATATAAGAGAACAAGAGTGAAAGAGAGAAAGAGAGATGGTGAGGGCTAGAAGATGGCACTTGGGCTTCGAACACTGGGCCCACTACTTCTCCTCCTTTTGCTCCCTCTTGATCCAACACCCTTTTCTTCCAACCTTGAAGCTCATTTTATGTATTCTTATAATATCTACAAAAACAAATAAAAATACTTAAAAAATCTAATCAACTAGTTTGTTATGAACAGATATTAGGTGGTAAAAGGATATAAAATTTTGTGTTGAATAGTAAGAGAGGAAAGACAAAAGGAAATGAAGGGAGAAGAAGGCGTAAGAATAACGTGAGTGGCACATGTTGCAAATAAGACTGAGGGGGACTGGTGACCACGTGCCCCCTGAGTGCTAGGAAGGGAGAGCTTAAGTGAGGGAGGCAGAGGAAAGGCAGAATAGGAGCTGGAAGCGATTGGGCTGAGGACAACAAGAAGAGAACATGCTCGCGATGGAGAAAGAAAAGGAGGAGACGAGGCTTGGTTGTGTTGCTCGCTGAGGAAGCTTAGAATTGGGCTAAGCAAAATAAGAAACGAGCAGGCCCGTATGAGAGAGAAAGGAAAAAGAAGACTCAGAAGAGGGTAGGCTCATGTACATCGCACATGAGGGAGGAAAGGCTCGGTCGGGTAGGGTTTTCCAGCTAGATCTGGGCCCCAGAGCAAGTTAGTTACAGGCAGCTGTGAGCTGTGCCGAATGGCTTCGGCATGTTCTTTCTTATCTTTCTTTTTCATCAAGTAAAATAAAACTAAAAATCCTAGAAAAAGAAAAATAAAATTATAACTTACTTTCGTAGGAATTACGGTTGCACTTAGCATGCGCAACGAGCCCTTTAAACAGTTAGGTTACACCTATCGAATGAGTAAGGTCTCATAAGGGTTTACAAAAGATATACGGACAAAACCTATAAAAAGAAAAAGAAAATCAAGAATCTTCTAAGTTTTTTTTAAAGTATAGATACAACACCGGCAAACATGTATATATTCTAATAAACCACATCACTCAAGTAACCTAAACACTGGATCACATATAAAAACAATGCACACTTCAACAAATTCTTAATCCCCATTGATGACATTATACAAAATCTATCACTCGACTTAGAAAATATGTACGAGCCCGACTGTAGAACCTCACTTTAGGGACATGTGGCATGCTCCTGCTCATGTGTTTAAGATATAACAAGGTTAACTCGATTAATCTTTCAATCATACTAGCTATCATGAGCTTGATAGAATTTTCAATTCTATGCCACTAAAATGCAATGTGCAATACGATAATCAAAAGGAGTTAACATGAGTTGTAATGGGGCTAATGGTAAGAGAGCGAAAATTGATTTGGGAAATAAGGGAAAAATTGCTTTTTGGTCCCTCGAAGTTTGGTGAAATGGTTTTCTGATACCACGATTTTAGAAAAATATTTACGGGACTACTTAGTTTAGTGCAGCTAGTTTCTAGACCATAAAACTTTGGGTTATCTGATTTCTGGGTCACAAATATTTATTTTTAGGTCCCTGAAGGGCTTCAATTGTAAATACTTCAAAGTTTTGGACTGTTTTGCAAAATTAGGCTTATATTTATGTTTAGACTTCTTACAACGACTTTAATGGTACTAATTATCACAATCTACTTATATCTCAAATATTATATTTTCTGTGATTAATGACCCACCATGCTTAGAAAAATAATTAAAACTTAATTAGAGAGTTTCGACCATTATTTGAACTTAGTCGGCACTGAACTCCGGTGTTCCTCTACCTTCCGGTTTACAGACATTGCTAATCTCAACTCCTACCTTCCTTAGATCAGGTACGGCATAGATTCGTTTCATTTCCTGTCACAGACCATAGTCATTAATGAGGTTTTTAATCTTTTTCAAGGATAGTGGTACTTTAATCAAGAAATTATAATACTTAAGAGATAAGGTTCAATTTAATAATGTTTCCTACTGGGAAACTTCTTTTATTGAAAGCTTAAAAGGGGAAATATTACAATGGAAAGCTTGAAGAGGGACTTAAGCTAAGATCATTAGAGATGCTTGCTCATAGAGAAATGGAGAATCCCGACTTCTCTTTTGCTTTAGAATGCTCAAATGACCATGTCCCTTTTCAGCTCTCAACCTCTTCTTTTCTAGAGGGATGGGGGTACATAGGATGCCCTATTGGCTATAGTATATACTGATTTTTCATATGGTTATAGTACATACTGACTCTTCACATGGTTACAGTATACACTTTATTTTACAGACCTGACACTTGTCAAAATAGTACAATAATGGGGCAACCATTTTTCAGAGCTTTTAATAATGACAAGATTAGTCATCATTATTGAGATTTTTCATGCCTTCATCTCCAATTATATGTTCCAGACCATCGTTATCTGGATAATCATCAAAACCTTCATCTAATTGAAGATGCTCTGCATCTCATTTCTTAAATAATTCCAGAAGATATTTGTTTTCTTTTTCTAATAAGAATTTTCTAGCTCTAACATCAAAGAGATAATCAAAGATATCTTTTCAGACAGCTCTGTCCACCTTCATGTGTTCTTTAAACTCATTGTTATAGGCGAAAGTAGTATTTCCACAATGCATTATCGTTTTTCCTTGTTCAATTAATGCCCAACTTTGATGATAAATGTTATAAAAACCGATAGCTCTTGCTAAAGCAGGATCACTAATAAGTCCTCCTCATTCTAGAAACCAGTTTTATCGTTGATCATAGAGATCGTCGTAATCAATGATCTGAACAAGATAATGGGCCGGTTTGGATCTTCCATTTTCATATTCGACTAGTGCACAATGCACCTCCAAATACATGTGTCTGCTATATGAAATTTTGTTGGACCATCAAGAGATGTAAGAATTGAATGGATCTTCTTGAACATGCATTGTTGGAACTTGGTTAGTGTTGAGAAAAATGGGAACTTTGGATCTGGGATTCCATAAAGTAAACTATCATCCTGTATTCTCAAGCTTTAATGAGAGGGTCATTTGGAGAGATTTAGTTAGCTGGGAAACTAACACCACCAATTGCAGACTTATCTGAAAAATAGATCATTATACTCCAAGACTCCCAAATATCATAAGAATAGTTATGATAATAATCAATGCAGGCAGCATACCACTCATTGAATCATGTTTCTTGAACATGAGAGCTTATTTTTTCTTGGATATCACACAGACATCTGAAGTAATTAACTTGTAATTGTAGTAGGGAAAATATTTGGGCTATCAGGTAGGCAGAAGAAAGTCGACCAAAGCGTAATCTACTTTTTATATGGAATTCTAAGTTATCAATAAAGACATTACTAGAAGGTGAAACCTATTCTAGTAATGATGGCGTTTCATTATAGATTTTTTCCTTTTCTAGAAGGAGGTCTGCTTTGATGATCACCATTAGCCAGTTCTCGAGTTAAACTATCTGCCAAAGAGTACTTCAATCCCTATATATGTTTAATAGAGAAGGAACACTAGTTAAGCCATAATTGCCAACACAGGAGTTTCCCTTGTGCTTGCATATTGGATAAATTGTTTTTCACAAAATCAAGTATTCCTTTGCAATCAGTTTAAATAAGAAAAGATTTTGGGGCTACAACGATAAGAACTTCTCAGTTCCCCTTACAACTACAAGGATTTCTTTTTCTATCATGGGTTAGTTGCATTCTACCTTATTAAAGCCTCCACTGTAATATTTGCAGAGTTTTTCCCCTTCTTTGATTTTGAGTACTGTGCTCCAATGCTCATTGTTGGCATCTGTCTTAAGAACTAAGTCATCTCTTTCATTAGGCAAATTAAGAATAGGTAGCTTTTTACACATCATTTTGAAATTTTGAACAATCTTTGTATCATTAATGGTCTATTTCTAACTTACTTCTTTCTTGAGTTTCTACTACAATGGTTTTCTTAGTTTAGCTAAATTTTTAATGAAGTTTAAAGCATAGGTAAGGCATTCAAGAAACCTTTCTAATTGCTTTCTATCCTCAATCTTTTTAGGAAAAGTTTATATTTTTTTTTCCAAATACGCTTTTATAGGGTGATCTGTCCAGCCTTTATCTCTAGACCTAAAAACTCAATTTTTTGTTCAGCATAAATGCACTTGTTCTTACCAAGTATAATATCATGGTCAATACATCTTTAGGTAACAGCTAAGACATCATCTTTATGTTGTTCTATGGTTTAAGAAAAGACAAGGATATCACCGATGTAAACTAAACAACAATCATTAAGATCTTTGAAGATATTATCCATTCTTCTCTAAAATATTTAACGTGCATTTTTAAGACCAAATGGCATTACTATCTATTCATAATGTCCTTGTAGGGTACTAAAAGCAGTTAAAGGAATACTTTCCTCATCTATTTTTATCTGCTAATAACTGCTTTTGCAATCCATTTTTTAGAACCAAGAAGCCCATTGAATTCTATTAAAAAGGACAGTTTCGGTAGGAATATAATAACCATCAAAGATAGTATTATTATCAAACTTTTTATAATTGATTACCATTCTTGCTTTTTCTCTTTTTCTTTTGCATGATTTCTTACCATGAAAGCGGGACTGATGTGAGGATTCTTGTTGTTTCTGATTAATCCTTTATTCAGAAGTTCTTTAATTTGTTTATCAAATTCCTGGATATCTTAGTGTGTATATACCATTTGTTTGACTCGGATAATAGTGTTGGGATCTAATAAAGTAATTTTGGCACATGTTTCATCTTTTTCTCAAAACTTTAGTGGATTATCAGAGTAGAGTTCTTTGCATAATTTTTTTTGCTGTTCGACAATATGCTCTTTAATGGATAACTCAAGTAATGAGATTGTTAGTGCTATTTCACATTATGTTGGCATTACCTTTTCACCACGCTGGCTGCGTGTAAATTCAATTTTTTGATGAGTGTAAGCCTTACTTAATTTTTCAATAGGAACTGAGTGGCCATTAATTGTAAATATTATTTGGTTTATGGTATGTGTGCATGGAGAATATAATTTTTAAAAATTATTTCCAATAATCATGTCATGAAAGGGTTGATCAGTAGCCCATAGAACTCCGCCTAATTCTATGGATGACACTTCTATGGCTTCATTATGACTCATAATGCGATTATCAGCTATCTTTACTTGTAAAGGATTTTTTGCTCTTTTCCACATAAACTCTGAAAATAATGATCTTTTCCCAAAGCATACAGAACAACCACTATATCTATGTAGGCACATAACTCATATTTATTATATCCCTCTAAGCATACGTTTATATGCTATTAGGATTTGCGTTAGTGACTTCATAGCATATTTTCATAGTCATGTTTTTAACTAATTCATCCTTATAAATTAGCTCACTAACAGTCCTTGTTTTGTACGCAATAACCTTTTTTTCTAGACTCATTCTTCGGTCTACATTAGATCTTGCGGATTCAAAACTCATTCTACTTATTTCACTAGCCACACTAATTGTGTCATCTTCTTTAGGTTCTTCATTAGTTGATGAAGATCCTTCTCCCCATTCTGATCTTATACTTATGCTTCTTAATAATTGGGGTTCAGTGGTTATTTTACCATTCTCATCAATTTTTAGCACATTTTTCTTGTTGATTTATGTAGGATTGGCAAAAGCTAGTTATATGTGAATGATTAATTTTTATCTTCTGTGGATTTGACTTAATCCTCTGAATCTTTTGCATAGGGGTAAGACTTTCAAATTTCTCTGCTTCTATCATTGTGGCCTTAGTTTTTGGATCTTTAGTATTATCTAATTTGTAGATAATTTTTCAAAATATCCTTAATGGATATCCTCCTCTTTTCATATCCATCCCAACCGTTTTTATTTTAAGGGATAGAAAATTTTTAGCAAATTCATCTTTTAGACTCACATAATATCCAGGTCGATAATTGAATCCCACTGATCCATTATATAAATTAGTTTTAATCCCTGTGATAATTTGATTATTAAACTTGGTATGTCTAATATCATAGAGCAAAGCATAAAGATCAATATCTTTGCCATAATATTATAATGGAGTAATTTGAACTTGGACACTTCAGACATGGATATACCGATATTTTCTATTTTTGTTATGCTTAAGAATGTTTTCCTAGTTACTGAGATTAACTTCTCCCACATCATATTCACAATCTTTGATTTCTAGATCTCCTTCCATCATCTCACATACGTATTTGCTTTTTAATTGAAAGATGGACTTTTTATAGATAATGTCTTTCTGGATTATGGGAAGAACCCAATCTCCTTTGACTTCTTCATTATCATTATCTACAACAAACTCCTCTCCTTGAAGATCACCAAAACTAATTGAGCCACTTTCCATCATATGACTTGTTTCTTCATAATCGCTTTCTTCATATTCATTGTCTAAGATAATTTTAACAATTCCTTTGTTATTATTTAAGGCTAGGTCTAATGCCTCATCTTCACCAAGCTTAACATAATTTGCCCACCTAAGGTTTCAATAAGCTTGTTATTCTTCTTATTTTTGTATTCATTAGCATAATATCCTATTTCTCCACATGCTCAGTATTTGCAGTTGTTTTTCCCTACAGGACAATAAGTTGCTTTCCTAAAAAATCTTCAGTTTTTAGGATTTCATTTGTTATAATATTTTCTTCTATATTTCTCTCCCCTTTGCTTATTAAAGCTCTTTTTCTTATAGAATTTTCTCTTTCTTCTCCTTTTAAGTTCTTTTCCCCATTGATGAGGTGAATCCTTACAAGTTAGGAATTGCTTCTTAATTTTCTTTTGCTTTTGGAGATCAAGATATGGATCATTGGCCCATTTCCTTAAATAAGAGATTCTTGAACCAAGGGTGTCTATGGCATTTGTTTGTTCAAGCCATGTAATGTACTTCATTAATTATAGAATTTATCGGATATGGTAATTTGTCATAAAACATACCAAGATTAGTCTGATCATGCCCAATTTTGTAATAATATTGGCTAAATTCAGCAATATAATTTTTCAGATATTTTACATTGCATAATTCTATGTTATTAATCTTTCTCTATCATTCTCTTACTTTTTCTTCTGAATCAAGTTTAGCTCTGATAAACTCAGTTTCAATTTACTTAAATAAATTCTTTAGCATTGCAGCTAGTGTTTCCATCATTCTTAATGTATTTTTATATCTTCATTTAATAAATCATACCAGTCAGCTACAGTGCCAGAGAAACTATACTCAATGTAGTTTAGAAAATTTACAGCAGTCCAGGTATTATTTAGGTTTAAGATACTATTCATGCCTCTTTTCCAATGTTTACATATTTCTTCTCTATTACAAGCTCCATCTATGTTTAAGATGTGTCCTGTTTGACTTATGGAGGTAAGACCAACTTCTTCAAAGGTTGTAGCCTTCCTTGGGATGAACCCGAAAGAAAAATTTGTTGTATGTCTTGCTGGAACATACCTAGGTCCTATAAAATGAGTATTTCCGCTAGACGGTTCGTCAAATTCTTCACGTTTAGGAATAACTTGTTAACCAAATTGGTCTCTATCTCACCTAAATCGAGTTCTTCTCTAATTTCATTAATCTCATCTTCAATAGCCCTTTTACTATATTTGTTATCTAGTTTTCTTCTAACTTCTTCTAAAGGTAACACATTTAGATCTTCTAGCTTAATAAGGTTCATCTGTTGATATATTTTTTCTTCTAATTGGACATTATCAATCTCTTCATTGTCATCAAATAATATGTCATGTTTATCACTAATTACGCCCATAATCTTATTTAATTCTTCTGGATTTTGTTCTTTCTCAAACATATTCTATAGTCCTTCAAGAGTATACTGCTTAAACTCTATCATCTTCTTCCTTCTCTGCCTTTTCAGCTGATTTTTAACTTGATTTTTCTCCAACTTTTTTTTGGATTTTTATATCGTGCAAAGAAAATGGAATCTTGTTTTTTGGGTTTTGGAAAGGATATTTATGCTGAAATGGAGTACAAATACTGGAAGTAGCTTTTTTGCTGTGTCTTCGTTAACTAGAGACAAGTCAATTACCGATATTTGTTTCTTAGGGTCCTTGACTTCGACCTCAATTTTTACTGCTTTTGCTTTTAATTCTAAAACTATATCAGTGATATAGTTTAATTGAGGTGCTATTGGAGAAAGACCTTCCGATGAGTGATTAATATGTGAATAATTCGGTCCTGGTCAAGAAGGTGATGATTCTAGCATTAATTACAGTTAATCATAGTTCTTAATTAATCATTAATTAGCTTAATTAATCATTAATTAGCTTAATTAATCATTAATTATTTTTAGTCATGTGACTCTGATATCAATTGACAGAGGATCGAAAATCCTACTAATGAGACAAATTACACATGCGCAATTTTTAGATTTTCGAAAGTAAGTTTTTAAGGATTGGGGTTAAAATGAAAATTTAAAAACTTTAGGGGTCTTTTTGCAATTTAGAAAACTACTTTTTGCAAGTTTGGTTCCAGAAGTTATTTGCACTAAAGCTGATGGAGTCCCCCACAACCAAGATAAGGAAGAGGGTCACAAGAGTCCTACAAGGTCTAAGGCAAGTTCCAAAGTCCAAGCAATGGTTCAAATGTTGAAGGAGAACCAAAGAGCAACATCTGGGTTTAACAACCGAAATGTACCCGGTTTTGTTCATCTGATTTCTTAAGCTACATTGTGTCTTAAGATTGATATTTTTGCATTTTTGGGTTCCTTATGATGTTAGCTTTCAGGTCTAAGCAATTAAAATCAATCATGCACAGTCGAAGCAAGAGATTAAGGCCTTTGGTCCAACCTGCCAGTTTGGGTCCAAAACTGCACAGTAAAATATTTTAGTAGAAATCTTCTACTTAAACATGATTTAACCTTGATTTCTTTGTTAGAAAGGGTTTGTACACACCCTAAGGAGTCCTCGCATGGCCTCAAATCAAAATCATGCTTACTTTTGACTGGTGGAAGCAAGGTCACAAAATCGACCTAAAAACGGCCTTTTGTGAACCCGATTGAGTGCTACGTGTTTTTCCCTCTTCAATGGGTTTGCTCAGCTCTCTTCTTGCTTGTTTTCTTCAATCACTAGTCAACAACCTGGAAACACCATGATTTGCAACAGCAACCACCTTGAATCATGTGAACCAATGAGAGCAAAAAGGGAACAAAGGCACCTTGCATTCTGATTGGATAGCCGAAAAGAGAAGTACCTTTATGGCTGCTTTTCTCCACATTTTTGCTAGTAAAGTTGTTGTATTAGCTTAGTTGAAGACATATTAAGTTAATTACATCATTTCTTTTGCTTTCCTGAGTATTCTGGTTGTACTTAGTTTAAGTTAAGCAAGCTTATAATCTAGCTTAGCCTTAAGCACATGGATTAGCTAGTTAAGACGTTTCCTCCCTAAGAAGGAAACCTCCACCAGCTAGCTTGGTTGTTTAGTTGCTTGCTAGGCTTTGTACTAATGTGTAGCCATGACCATTTTGTAACACACACTTGAACTTTGAATGAAAACCAGAATTGAGAGCATTTAGCTTTCGTTCCCCTAAATACTTCACTTGCTTATTCTTAATTTGGTCAATTAAGGTGGTGATCAAGTAAGTTCTAAATCTTGATTAAGTGGTGTTTCTGTATCTTAGTCACAGTTTAGGGACCCTAAGCTTGAGTTTAGTGGTGATTCTATATCTAAACAAGAGCTTAGATTATCCTTCTTTTAAGCACTCATACACGGCAGCACTTAAACTTTAGCTTGAATTCAGCATTGCTAACCTTTAGCTCTTGAATTCAGGGTTGAGTATTAGTGTTTTCCTTCTAAGATATATTATATTTGGTATCAGAGCTTTCGTTTCTCCTTGGACTAGTACGTCCCTCCACTTCCAGAATTCATTCCTACTAAAAACTTCAAACACATTCCTAGCTTGAATCCAAACCCAAACCGTGAGCAAGATGAGTTCTAGCATGAGTTTGGAAGAGAATTTAAAGCATTAATGAGGCAGAATGAACTACTGGCAAAGAAGATTCATAAGGATACTCAAAGTAATCAAGAAACTCAAGCTCAGAATGAATATCTAAGAAAGCAGCTTGGTTCTGTTTTGAAGCAAAAGCAGAAAATGAATGAAGAAACTCTGCAATCTGAACCAAGGAGGCAAGAACAAGTCTACAGCCATGAAGTTAATTCATCTAGTGAAGATGAACTAGTGAGAATGGCTAGGGCAGAACCACGGATGCAAGCTAACACCAATGATTTCAAAGTTAAAATTCCAGAATTTGAAGGTAAGCTTGATCCAAAAGAATTTTTAGATTGGTTGCATACTGTTGAACGTGTCTTTGAATATAAAGACGTTCTAGAGGATAAGAAGGTTAAGTTAGTGGCCTTAAGACTTAGGAAGTATGCTTCATTATGGTGGACAAACCTATGTGCTAAACGGGTTAGGGAAAGAAATCTAAAATCAGAACATGGGACAAGATGAAATCAAAGCTTAAGGCTCGTTTTCTTCCCCCAACTTATGTTCAAGATTGCTATTTTCAACCCCATAATCTTACTCAAGGCAACCTGAGTGTTGAAGAGTACATACGGGAGTTTGAGAAACTTCTAATCAAGTGTGATTTATAAGAACCTGAAGAGCAAACCATTGTTAGGTACTTAGGAGGACTCGATCCTAGGTATGCTAATATGGTGAAGTGTGTGTGCTGGCTCATAAGGTTGAGTAGCAAAAGAAAGCAAGGTAGCCTCTTAAACCCCAAAATCTAAAGCCTTATACCTGGAACCAACCCTTTAACAAGGGGAGTTCTAATCCTACGTCCAAGCCACAAAATCCAAAATCCATTTGCTTCCTTTCCACAAAGAACTCCAGCTCCACAAAAGATCCAAACACCTCAAAATAGGCCTAATCCCAATCCCATGAGCAATAGAAGATGTTTCAAATGCCAAGGACTTGGGCATATGGCCTTGGACTACCCAAACCGTAAGGTTATTACTTTGTCTGAATGGTCAGCCGTGAAGGAAATCTTTGAAGAAGAAGAAAAGGAAGATGATTTTGAAGATGAACTTAAGGAAACTCAAGCGGAAGTGGTGGAAGAAGCTGATGAAGGAGAATTGATGGTTTTAAGAAGAGTTCCAAGCAACTAGAAAGGAGTGAAAGATGAACAAAGGGAGAACATATTCCATTCTCGTTCTACAGTTCAAGGGAAGGTATGTTCTTTGATTATTGATGGAGGAAGCTATGCAAATGTGGTTTCTCAAAGCATGATTGAGAAAGTAGGATTGCAAACTATGACTTATCGATATCCATACAACATTCAATGGCTGAATCAAAGCAAGGGAATCCAAGTGAACTCACAGTGCTTGATTTCTTTCTCCATTAGAAAGAACTATCAAGATGAACTTTGGTGTGATTTTGTCCCTATGGATGCTTGTCATATGCTTTTGGGGATACCATGGTTGTATGACCATAAGGTTATGCATAATGGTTACTTGAATACCTACTCCTTTACTTAAGATGGTAAGAAGATTACTTTAGCCCCTTTACCCCCATCAAAACTCCATGAAATCAAGCCTCAAAACAAGCCCATTTAATCTGATTTGCCACTGGCCGTAGGAGAGCCATTGTTAAAGGCTTCTCAACATGAATTTAAAGCCTTTAAAGAGTGGATTTTGAGCATGGAAGAAGAACGAGTAACCCCTTTGTCCACTCATCCTGTAGCTAAAACACTCATACAAAACTTCTATCATTTGTTTCCTGAGGAGATACCCATGGGTTTACCTCCTAAAAGAGATATCCAACACCACATTAATCTTATTCCTGGTTCCATTCTACCTAGTAAGCCTGCCTACAGAATGAATCCAAATGACATCAAGGAAATTCAAAAACAGGTTGAAGAATTGAAGTCTAAGGGCTTAATCTGTGAGTCATTAAGTCCATGTGCCGTGCCTGCTCTTTTGGTGCCAAAGAAAGATGGTGGAATACGTATGTGTGTGGATAGTAGGGCTATTAACAAGATCACAATTAAGTATAGATATCCCATACCTAGACTTGAAGACATATTGGATGAACTACATGGCTCTAAAGTGTTTTAAAAGATAGACCTTCGAAGTGGATATTACTGAATTCAGATTAGAGAAGGTGATGAATGGAAGACAGCTTTTAAGACTAAGGGAGGGCTTTATGAATGGTTGGTTATGCCCTTTGAATCTTTCAAATGCACCTAGCACATTCATGAGATTGATGAATCAAGTATTCAGGCCGTACATAGGCAAGTTTGTGGTGGTTTACTTTGATGATATCTTGATTTATTCCAAGGATGAGCATGAACATCAAGACCATCTAACACAAGTGATGCTTGTTCTGGAACATAAAAGGCTATTTGGTAACCTTAAGAAATGTGCTTTCTTCACTCTAGAAGTAACATTCTTAGGTTACATAGTCACTAGTGATGGCAGTAAGGTAGACGAAAGCAAGATTGAACCTATTCAGTCATGGCCTACTCTAAAGTCCATTCATGATGTTCAAGCATTTTATGGATTAGCTTCATTTTACAGGAGGTTTATTAGAAGTTTCAGCACCATTATGGCTCCTATGACTGAAGTTATCAAGGGTACATCATTCCATTGGACACCAAAAGCTTAATCTACCTTTGAAGAGATCAAAAGAAGACTTACTGAAGCACTTGTTCTTTCCTTGTCATGCTTTAGTAAGGTATTTGAAGTTGAATATGATGCCTCTGGAGTTAGTATAGTTGGTGTTCTTACTAAAAAAGGTTAGCCTTCTTTAGTGAGAAACTATGTGATTCAAGAAGAAAATACTCCACCTGTGATAAAGAGTTCTATGTAATTATGAGATGTTTAGAGCATTGAAGTCATTATTTGATTGTAAGTGAGTTTATCCTTCATTTTGACCATAAAGCTTTGAAGTATATTCAAGGCCAACATAAGTTAAACTCACGTCATACCAAGTGGGTTGAGTTTCTCTAGTCATATCATTTCACAATCAAGCATAAATCTGGAAAGCTTAACCAAGATGCCGATGCTCTGTCCCTGAGGTATCTACTTTTATTTCAATTAGATGCTTGTGTACTTGGTTTTGAGCATCTAAAAGCTTTCTATGCTGAAGATGAAGACTTTGGGAAGTTGTTATATTCAAAGCACCCTAAAGCAGATTTTCTGATTCAAGAAGGGTTTCTTTTCAAGGGTGCACGGTTGTGTGTACCACGGTGTAGTACAAGAGAGCTTTTAATCAGGGAAGTGCATGGAGGTTCCCTAGCTGGTCACTATGGTGAAAATAAGACACTCATCACGCTAAGGGAGCATTACTATTGGCCAGGGATGGAGAAAGACGTACAAGACATTTTGAAAAGGTGTGGGACTTGTCAAGTGGCCAAAAGTCACTCCTTACCCCACGGCCTATACACACCTCTACGTATTCCTGCTACTCCTTGGGTTGATGTAAGTATGGATTTCATTCTTGAACTACCTAAGAACCAAAGAAACAAAGCTTTCATCTTTGTTGTAGTAGATAGGTTCTCTAAAATGTCTCATTTCATTCCATGTAATAAGACTAATGATGCTATACACATTGCTGAGTTGTATTTCAAGGAGGTGGCTAGATTACATGGTATACATAGGTCAATTGTTTTTGATTAGGATAATAAGTTTTTAAGCCATTTTTGGATCACATTGTGGAAGAATTGGGTACTAAACTGAAATATAGTACCACTTGTCATCCACAAACTGATGGGCAAACTGAGGTCACAAATCGAACCCTAGGAACACTTCAAAGGGCTTTGATTAAACCTCATGCCAAAGCTTGGGATTTGCTTTTATCCCATACAGAGTTTGCTTAAAACAGGGCTCCAAGCAAGGCTATGGGTCTATCACCATTCAAGGTAGTCTATGGGTTTGATCTTATTAGTCCACTTGATCTTACTCCAAGGCCTTTAGATCAAAAGCCAAGTGCGGATGCAGCAGCTAGGATGGAAGAAATCCAAAAGATATATAAGTTGGTAAGGAGCATAATAGAGAAGACTAATGCATCATATCAAGCTCAAGCCAACAAACACAGGAAGAATGTGGTATTTCAACCTGGAGACCTCTTGTGGATACACTTAAGGAAAGAGAGATTTCTATCAAAGAGGAAGAACAAGCTCATGCTAAGGACCGATGGTCCATTTGAGGTACTTGAAAGAATTAATAACAATGCTTATAAGGTTGATTTGTGAGGGCACTATGCAGTTTCAGCTACATTCAACGTGGCTGACTTGAGTGCTTACTAAGCCGATGATTACCTTGAAGATTTGAGGATCAAATCTCTTCAACAATGAGAGGATGATGGAGTCCCCCACAACCAAGACAAGGAAGAGGGTCCTAAGAGTCCTACAAGGTCCAATGCAAGTTCCAAAGTCCAAGCAATGGTGTTTAAATGTTAAAGGAGAACTAAACAGCAATATCCGAGTTTAACAACTAGAATGTACATGGTTTTGCTCATCTGATTTCTTAAGCTACATTGTAGCTTAAGATTGATATTTTTGCATTTGTGGGTTCCTCATGATGTTAGCTTTTAGCTCCAAGTAATTAAAATCAATCATGCACAGTCAAAGTCAAGAGATCAAGGCCTTTTGTCCAACCTACCAGTTTGGGTCCAAAACTACACGGTAAAATATTTTAGTAGAAATCTTCTACTTAAACATGATTTGACTTGATTTCTTTGCAGGGGGGTTTTGACACACAGTAAGGAGTCCCCTCATGGCCTGAAATCAAAATCATGCTTACTTTTGATTGGTGGAAGCAAGGTCACAAAAACGGGCTAAAAACTGCCTTTTATGAACCCGGTTGAGTGCTACGTGTTTTCCTCTCTTCAATGGGTTTGCTCAACTCTCTTCTTGCTTGTTTGCTTTAGTCACTAGTCAAGCAGCCTGGAAATATCATGATTTGTTGCAGCAACCACCTTGAATCAGTGAACCAATGAGAGCAAAAAGGGAACAAAGGCACCTTGCATTCTGATTGGATAGCCGAAAAGAGAACTACCTTTATGGCTACCTTTCTCCATATTTTTGCTAGTAAAGCTACTGTATCAGCTTAGTTAAAGATGTATTAAGTTAGTTACATCATTTGCTTTGCTTTCCTTGGTACTCTGGTCGTGCTTAGTTTAAGTTAAGCGAGCTTGTAATCTACCTTAGCCTTAAGCGCATGGATTAGCTAGTTAAGATGTTTCCTCCCTAAGAAGGAAACCTCCACTAGCTAGCTTAGTTGTTTAGTTGCTTGCTAGGCTTTGTACTAATGTGTAGCCACGGCCATTTTGTAACACACACTTGAACTTTGAATGAAAACTGGAATTGAGAACATTTAGCTTTCGTTCCCCTAAATACTTCACTTGCTTATCTTTAATTTGGTCGATTAAGGTGGTGATCAAGTAAGTCCTAAACCTTGATTAAGTGGTGTTTCTATATCTTAATCACTATTTAGGAACCCTAAGATTGAGTTTAGTGGTGATTCTATATCTAAACAAGAGCTTAGATTATCCTTCTTTTAAGCACGCATACACGGCAATACTTAAACTTTAGCTTGAATTCAGCATTGCTAGCCTTTAGCTCTTGAATTCAGGTTTGAGTATTAGTGTTTTCCTTCCAAGATACATCAAAAGCGGGATAAACCAGAAAATCATTTCTAAAGTTAGATGTCCCGAAAATTATTCACGTCAAACTTTTGGGGTTGGAACGGAATTTATCCGAAATGAGGACCTAAAAGCGAAGTAGCTAATGAGCAACCAAATCCTTCCAACTATATCACACATTCTCCAAAAACAACCATGGCAATTCAAGAACACCCCTTTTGTAAGTAACCATTGCAAATGAGTATATGCAATGACGATGCATTCATGCCAAACAGTCTTATTCGCAAAATTTTTCCCCAATTTTTGAGATTTTAAAACTTTTTTCTAGCTTTTTTTTCCATTTTCCTCTTTTTGCTCATTTTCGTTATTTGTTTTTCTCTTTATGCCTTTTTTTCCTTTCAAAGAAAAATAAATGAATGGCATGTAAGAACACATCTCATTTTCCAAATGAACACACCAATAAATCCCCGCACCACCAAACCACCAAATACAGCATCAGCTAAAAATTACCCAACAAATATTAAAGTATTACTCTACTAGTTTTGGCTTAGGTAATAAGAAAATGTGTCTAGGCTATTGGTTAAAATGAGGGTTCACCACAAATGAAAACGGTCAGAGCTCAAAGTAAAAGAGTAAAACATTCACTTCAAGGTGGCAATTTGGCTATGTAGCTTGTAAAACAAATAAATGCCTATATCTTATTTCCATAATTTACGTGTTAAATGTAATTTCGAAGAGAATCAAAGATGTTCTAGAGATATAATCATGGAAGAGACACACATAAAAGAAAATGTATCAGACCAAAAATGATGAATTAGTCTTTAATGCTCAAAATCTCAGAGGTTATCTTCAAAAGTTAAGACAACTTGCTATAAAAATGTTAGGGGGTTAGGATTGTATACAGATATCATACTTTGAACTAAGTTCTATCGTACACACCATATCTACGTACAACCTAATACAAAGTTACATGAGAACATAGTCAATTAGAATAGCGCACATATTCCCCAAAACAAAATAAAAAATCTTTTGGAAGTTTTCAAAATGTTTAAAAAATCAGTTCAATTTATTTCATTTTTTTTAAACCATTGTTTGGCTAACCCCACACCAAAATCACATGATGTCCTCTTTGGAAGTGAACGGAAATATAAAACAGAAAATAAAAAAATAATAACAAGAAAAACAAATATACAAAAATAAAAAAATAGGACTCAAAAAGAAAAAAGACAAGACTCTAAAACTCAAATAGACAAACATATACAAAAAACAAAAAGCACCCAAATATACAAAAAGAAAATAAAAGAAAAATAAGAAAAAGAGAAAAAGATATTGGAATCGAACTAGGTCATGTGTTGGGTACACCGAAACTAACTTGGTAGTGCATCACTCATCAGAAATCGACTTGCGGAGTATCAGACATTCTATATCCTCTATGCTTAGTAGCTCCACAAACTACTTCAACCTCTGGCCATTTAGTTTAAACTTGGCCCCACTCTTAGGATCTTGTATTTCTATTGCACCATAGGAAAAAACATGTGAAACAATAGAGGGACCCATCTAGCTAGCCTCATTCTTCCTGGAAAAAGATAAAGCTTAGAATCATACAAGAGCACTTTCATTCATGGGAAAAATTTTTTCCTAAGAATATGTCTATCATAAAACAACTTAGCCATCTCTTTGTAAGTTCTAGCATTCTCATATGCATCAACTCTTTTCCCTTCTAGCTCACTTAGTTGCAGTCTATTTCTTTGTAAGATCTAACACTCTTATGAAATAAATCTTATCCCTAAAAAAAATTAGAAAAACACAAGAAATCTAAACTAATAACAACTAAAACTAAAACAACACACACTAAAAATCGAAATCAAAAAGTACGAAAAGAAATAAAAACACTTAATCGACTAAACTATGACTTAATTCAACACGCAACCTAATTTCACAAAATTCATGCTCGGCAATGATGCCAAAAACTTGTTGTAATTTCTACAAGCACACAACTTTATCGTTGAGGCACTTACGGGTGTCGATCAACTGAGATGAGTTACGAAATTATATCACTAATCAATTACTAAGTAAGATATATTGAACTAAGTTAATTAGTGAGAAATAAAAAAACTAATTGAAATGACTCAGCTAATTTTGTACTTCTAACAATAGCAATGCAATTGAACTTGCCTAGTCTACACAAGGTTAAACCCATTGTCATTGTCAACACAATAATAAAGAGTTGCCTTAGATTATATCAACATTTAACCAAGAATATGGCAATTGAATCTCACATAAACGACCCAAATTTTATCAGTAAAACCAATTGAATTAATAGAAGGAAAAGAAGGGGAAGTAGTCAAATGCAATGATATGCAAAATTGGAGCAACAAGAAAGCAAAATAGAACTTCATATTTGAAAAAAAATAAAATAAATCCAACTCCAAAATTATGAAATCTCATTTGAATTAAACGCATAATTGATTCACATCAATTTTTGAGTCTAGGGTGAGATCCAAAAATGAAAAACCAAAATGAAATTGAAAAGAAAAATGAAAATGAAAACTAGTAACTCCATCTCTAAAAATCCTTCCTTCCTGCTAATCAATTTTGAACATTCTTTTATAACAGAAACTGAACCCCAAAGTTTTCATTGCTTCTATTAATTCTTGAAATAAAACCTTGAAACCATCAAATTGATGATGATGATAGAGAGTAAAGGATGGGGTTAACGGTGCTGTTGAAAGAGGAGCGAGAAATTGAATCAATTATGGCATATAAAAAGAGGCAAAGGAGAAGAAGCAGGAAGGGGCCAACTCGGGTTTCTCGGTAGGCGAGGAAAGAGAAAAGGAAATGAAGGGGAAGAAGGCATGAGAATCACATGAGTAGCACACGCTATAAATAAGATTGGGGGGGATCTAGTAATCACGCGCCCCACAAGTACTTGGAAGGGAGAGCTTAAGTGAGGGAGGCAAAAGAAAGGTAGGCTAGGCACTGGAAGCAATTGGGCCAGGCATAACAAGAAGAGAACAACCCTGCAATGGAGAAAGAAAAGGAGGAGAAGGGGTTCCGCTCGGTTGGTGGCTGAGGAAGCTCAAAATTGAGCTGAGAAAATTAAGAAACGAGCAGGCACGTATGAGAGAGAAGGGAGAAGGAAGACTGAAAAGAGGGGAGGGGAATTTAGCTTACATGCATTATATGTGAGGGAGGAAAGGCTAGACCGAGGAGGGTTTTCTAGTTAGATCTGGGTCGCAGAGGAAGTGGGTAATGGGCAGCTATGAGCTGGGCTAATTCTTTCTTCTCTCCCTTTTTTTTACTTAACTTGATTCAATGCTTGATCTTGTTTGAGTAAATTTATTTATTTTTCAACATTTCACAATTCCGATAAAATAAACAAAAACATTATTAAAATGCTACAAAATCACTTATTTTGAGCGACTATTAGATGATGAAGGGTATAAAAATGACATAATTTCAGGTTGAACAATCTGGGTCAAGTCAGCCTCAATGACCAAGCTAACTAGATTTGTTATCCCTAGATTCAGTACATGTTGGTTTAAGAGGGTTAGAAGAATATGATCTTAGGGAACTCAATCTACCAATGAGGGAGTCTAATTATGATTATAATTATAATAGAGAAGGCAGTAAACAAGGGTTGATGACAGTAATAATGATGATAGTGAAGATGTTGACTTTGATGGAAATATGCATAAGGATAATAAGGACAAAGATTGTAAAGAATCTTTAGTGGATTTAGATAAAGACTATGGTAGAAATGATAATAGTGATGCTGATGATTTACTAAATGTAAAACTAGAGGATGACATCCCTAGAGACATAGATGCTAATGTTGAGAATGCTAAGGGAAACCCAATTAAGAATGTGTGGAACAAGATCTGCCAGAATGGAAATATGTGGGCCATGAACTCTGATGGTAAGGTATCAATAGCTGTGGGGGGACATGTTTGTGAGTAAAGACTAGTTGAGTAAGGTCATAAGATAGTATGTAATACAAGAGTCATTTACATTGCAAAGGTTTAAGAATGATAGGTCTAGGCACATCAGTTTGCGTAAGGTTGAGACTTGTACATAGAGGGTGCAATGCTCTAGGTTAGTAGATGGAGTTACTTAGAAAATCAAGTCTCAGTAGGGTTCACATTCTTGCCCTAGGTTATAAGATAATAAGATGGCTTCACATCCATGGGTTGCTAAATAATTGTTGATAAATTTTAAGGCCAATCCTGCTATGATGCTAGCAAATGATACAGAAGCACAAATAGAGAGATATGGGGTTGTTATTCCCATGCATATATGTGATAGAGCAAAGAAGCCACAGAAGTTTTGGGTTGATGGCAAACATGAAGAGTCTCATGCAAGACATCTATATATTAAGGAGATTAAAGAGAGTAACCCTGGGACCATTACCGGATTCATTAGAGGTTGTAGACCATTCATTGGTGTTGATGGCTGTTTCTTTAAGGGTTTATACAAATGTATATTGTTAACATCAATGGGGCTAGATGCAAACAATGGATACTCCCTTTAGCACATGCGGTTGTGGATAAGGAGAGTAAGGATAACTAGGCATACTTTTTTAGAGCTTTGAAAATCTGGTTGGATGGAAGTGATTTCACAAATTTCACATCTATTGTAGTCGTACATAAGGTATATTTCAATTATCATGTCATTTGTTAACAAAATTGATTATAATTGAATCTTAATTATGTTGAATATAATATCACTTGTAAATAAGGCTTAGTCAAGGCTCTGCAACTTATTTTTCCCGAGTGTTATAGAATTATATGTGATGCCCAGTACTACAGAAGCTTCAGTGTTGAATATCTAGGTTTATATGTTGTTCATTTTATACAATACATGTTTCTGTGGTTGTTACTATATGTGCAAATTTGACATGTTCACTGTTCTTATAGGTGCAAAGCTTCAGTTGTTACTTAGGCAGGTTTACCTTTCTTGTTGATCTAAAATGCCCAGATAATACGATAAATTTTAAGAAATCTCTCAATGGGAAGATAAGAGTTATTTAGGTACAAACCACTTTTCACACCTTTAGAAGAGATTAGGTGGAAGTTCATAAAAAGAATAACTAGTATATTTAAGTTAGCTAAATCTTGGCCTGGTCATATTGTCCCTAGAGTTAAGATGTTGCTTGCTAAAACTGAGGTGGAAAGTAGGGGTTGTATGGTCAGTCCAGCTAGGAAAGGTATGTTTGAAGTTTTAGATAGCACAACTACATTCATAGTAGACATAATGAAACATCATTAGGATTGCACGGTATGAGACATTAGCGATATACCTTATAAGCATGGAACAAGATGCATTTTGAGGGAAAGGGAGGACATTAACTTATATGTACATGAAGCATACAACATCAAGACATACCTATAAACATATGATGTGATTATGCGACCAGTATTTTCGAAACAAAGAAACTACCCTAAGCTAGCCCCTCCCCCCCGGCCCCAAGTTGAAACCAATTAAAAGAGGTAGACCACTAACTAAGAGACAGAGGGACATTATAGGGAAAAAAAGGAAGAAATACATCACAAGTAACACAATGAAATGCAACAAATATCACCAATTTGGCCATAACTCAAGGACCCATAGAGATGGCAATGTGCTTGAGATAAAAGAGAGGGACACATAAGCTAAGAATATCAAAAGTGGGTGAGAACAGAAGAGCTGGGAGGTCTAGCAAGGTTGATGGGAAGACTTCAAGGAAGGCCAAGACAACTTCATGTTCTTCATCTCAGCTAACTGCAACCAAAACTTCTTTATCTTAACCTACCAAAGTAAGGCCTTATTGATAATTGTTAAACCAGAAATTGTGGTCTTTTATACCCTTTAATAATCGATTATTTGCTCATAATAAATCATTAAATTAGAATTTTGACAATATTTTTGTTCATTTTGTAGGGATTGGAAAATTTAGAGAAAAAATGAATAATATACCCAAAGTTTAGACCAAAGGGAGAGAAAAAAAACAACATAATGGATGAAGATATGCGGCCCAGTCCAGCAGCCCAATTCAGTCCAGCCAGCCAAGGCCCATAATAGAGGCCCAACTGCCCCTCCTTCCCCCTTCTTTTCCCCTTTTCTTTCTTGCTTCGCGGGTTGGGCCCAAATGCTCCTCAACCCAGGCCAGTCCCTCCTCCTCTTCTTTTCCCTTTTCTTCCTTTTTTGTGGGCCAGGCCCTACACTTTCCTCTCCCCCAGCACTCCAGACCCAATCCAATCCCCCTCTCTCTCTTTCACTTAGCTGCACACCTCTCGCACGTGAGCCTGCTGCCTTCTTCCCCCAACCTTGCTTCTTCTTCTTCCGGCACCCAGCCCAGAAACTCTAAACACGAACAGGGCAGCCGTTCCCTCTTAACTCTTCGTCTTCTCCTTCTTCATCACAACCATTCTCCACCTCTCTCTTCCCTCATTCACTCCATCATTACTCACCATCAACAATGGGTCAGTTTCAAGCATTCAAAGGGGTGATGATTATGGGGGCAAGGAATCGGTTCATTGGTGGCTTTAATGGGAAAGGAATGACAAACAGAGAGTAGCAACATCCCTTCGTTTTTTGTTCTTCTTCATGTTTCCTTTTTTTTTTGAGATGTAGAAGTTTGCATTATTAAATAGAGTAATTGGTTAGTTGCATTGAATTCGAGTGAAGTTTTATTCAATAATATTAGATACTACAACCAATTTGGTTTGAATATGCCCTACTAATCTCTTGGTTCAGTTGCTCTGTTCTCATGCCCTGTTTTCATTTTGCTGTACTTCAGTGATAAGCCAAAATTGCCTAATTGAGTGCTCTGGCTTGGTGAGTAAACAATGCTAAGTATTTGTTGGTTTGGTGGAATCTTTGGGTCTTGGTTATTAATTCTTATTTTGGTGAGCTGATTATTGCAAATAAGAGTAGTGTGTGCTAATTTCAATTATAGTTCTTTTTTTCATCTTGTTCACATAGTTTATTAATTTGTTAGGTGGACTAACTTGACCTTGGTTAGGTTTAATTAGGCCTCTAGTTTTAATTTAGATTAGAATTTTTGGTACTCCAATTTCACAATCATCCCTGAGGACGACATCCGTGAATATTACAACGATACACCGTATACCTGCAGAAAATCACAATAATTTTTTGGTGCCGTTGCCGGGGATGAGTTATGAAATTTGGTTGTGTCGAGTCGTAGTTTACTAATTTGGGTCATTTGAGTCGATTTCAGTTTTTGTTTTGTATGATTGTTGTTTCAATTTGTTGTTTCAATTTTATGTGTATTAGTTTAGTTTCGTTGTTTTATTTTCGTTTGAGATTTCTTTTGTTTCTGATTTTCGATTAGAGTTTCTATTTTGGTTTTTTGGTCCATTTAATTTTGATTTTAGTTATTTTTTTTTGCTTTAAAAAAAAAAAGACTAACAGTTTGGACATTGTGCAGGAAACAGACATATGCAGAAACAAAAAAAGAACAAAAAAAATAAGGAAAAAAATGCTCTTCTTTTGTATTTGTGTTTATTTTCTACTTTTTGTGCTCGATTCCTATTTGGTGTTTGAGTCTCTCTTTTATTTTGATCACGTAGTTTATTTTTGTTAGTTTATTTTGTTTTGTTCACTTAATTATTTTAGTGTCTTTCTTTTTTGTTTTAGTTATTAATTTGTAATTAGTGTCCTATATACATTTTCTTTCCTTTACAAAAAGTCTTTAAAAAAGGAAGAAAATTTGAAAATCAAAAAAAATTGAAAAATTCTTCAAATTGAAAAAAACGGAGCTTTTCAAGTATGCCGGTTTTCAATTTCCCACAATTTGAACATGAACCTTTCTGAAGTTATCTTTCGAGACTTAAAAATTATTGTGCTCAATTGAATCAACATTTTCAAAATAAAAAATTTGTGAGGTCATCGCTGTGGGTTTGAATTTTGAATCTATAGGTTACGTAGAATCTATGTGTCCTGAAGGTTTAGTGGGATTATTCTCTAGAACTCAAGATGAGGCTTGGGATTTCTTTGAACGATTAGCTTGGGATACTTATAAGTTTGAACAAGCTAAAAAAAAAATTTTGGATGCCCAACTCATGGTGAGTCTGCTTTCCATGCTACTCCTTACCACTGGGATCATCATGTGAACTTATATGACCCACCTTACTCTTCTGTGCCTCCTATTTTGTGCGATTGTTGTAAGTCTTCTAATCATGATACTTGTAATTGTCCATCTCATGATTACGTTGATGCTACATGTGCAAATGTTGAAAAGAAGATCAATGATATGATTGATAAAATGATAGAAAAAATGAAAAAGAGGATCGTAGAATATTCTCACCGTTTTAGTCATAGTAGGGAGGATATTAACTTACAAGAGTTTGACTCTAGTTTAAGATTTCCTAAACCTAAAGTCAGTCTTTATGATAATTTTGGGCCCTCTTATCTTCTTAGGCCTAACTTGCACAATGACATGTCTTTGCCTAGCTTAGAACAAGAGAGAGACCCCCCTCCATCTCTATTCCTTAACTTTGCACTTGCACCTAGCTCACAAAAGGACATCACATATGATGTCCAAGCTTCTGCCGACCAACCCACCTCTTTTATCCAGTCTTGTAAGTTTGAGGTGGGTGAGGACTTTAAGAGTTCTAGTGAGTTAGATATGAACATCACACCTGAAGTTGAGCATCATGATTTTGATGAGTCAGACTATATTTCATAGGAGTCATGTGAGGAGGACATTGAACCCACTATTTTGGACTTCAATGATGATCTTCTTTCTATAGAATATGAATCTTTTTCATATGGGTTTGATATCAATGAAAGTTTTGATGAGGGTTTGTATGTTGAATATGCATCCTTCTCTTTGGAGCCCATCATTACTGACCTCCTCCTTGAATCTCACAAGTCGGAATTCGTTGAGTCTAAGAACATTGCTACCATGAATTTTGATTTCGTTCAGACTCTTGCGCATATTGAACTTAAAAGACTTGTGGACTTTGGACCCACTATTTTGCCTAGACTGTCATTCATGATGACACAATTTCTAGGCCAATGACCAATTTACTGGCAAATTATGAGTAGTCTATTTCTTTTCTAATTGGGCCCAACTATTTGACAAGTTGAAGCGGACCCTTACTTATACTGCATTGATATGGTTGATGTATTCGTTTCGGCACCAACTCCTTCATTTTTATTGTTGTAATCTGGTTGAGAGTTATTCTTGCCAATTTGGCAAGCCACTCCGTGCTATAATGGGTTTTGATTTGAGTAGCACTTTTCAGCTTGATATGGAGTGGCTGATGCTCCATAAATTCCTTGATCGTAAGGAAGGCATAACTTAGGTGTAATTCAACACCTAACCTGGTATATTCGTTCCTCTTTATTTTCTCTTTTTATGTTGTTTTCTTTTGTATATATTTGTTGGTTTATTTTTCTTGTTTACTTTTTCTTTTACAGTCTTGTCCTTTTGTTTTTGAGTCTTGATTTTTCTTTTCGTATATTTGTTTTCCTTTTTCGTTTTTGTGTTTAACGTGTCTTTCCACTCTCAATGAGAACATTGTGAGATTTACTTGTGGGGGTGGGGAAACTGTGTTTCAAAGGCAAAAAAAAAAAAAAAGAATAAAGAAAGCAAAAGGTAAAAAAATTGAAAAAACATTGAAAATTTTGATAAATTTCAAAAAGATTTTTGTTTTTATTTTGGGGAATATATGTGCTATTTCTAATTGACTATGTTCTCTTGTACCTTAGTATTAGGTTGTATATAGATGTGATGTGCATTGATAGAACTTAGTCCTACAAGTATGATGTTTGTATACAATCTAAACGCCCAACAATAATTCTAAGCAAGCTTGATTTTGGTAGATGAACCCGTGAGACTTTGAGCTTTATAGATTAATTCATCATTTTAGTCTCATGTTTTTCTTTCCTGTGTGTCTCTTCCATGATTACATCTCTAGACCTTTCTTTGATTCTCTTTGAAATCACATTTAGTGTATGCATTATGATAATATGATAGAGGCATTCTGATAGACCTTTATTTGACCTGATTGTAGCCCTTACTTGATCACTTTTTCTTACAGTTTTTATGTCGAATCTAGAAGAGAAAGGATCAAATTCACTTCATTTGATTCAATTATGCTTATAATGTATTTTGTCTTACTTTCAGGAGAAATTCTCGGGTTTTGATAGAAAGGAAGGCTTTGGGAATGAATTGAAGGACGTATAGAGGTCCAACGAAGCCTCAGAAGCACAAGTGAGAGCTGCAGGAAGCGTATGGTCGTGCTGCAGGATACGCATGACCGTGCCACTGAGGCAGAAGGCATGCACGATTTGACATAAAGCCGTGTGCCCAGACTGTGCGTCTCCTTAGTCCGCGCGCTATAGTGCTTTTCGGCTTATTTAAGAGAGTTTTCTCTCCTTTTTTCGAGGGAGGCCTTTTTAGATTATTTTCAGGGCTAATTAGGGTTTAGCTTAGCCTCCAATAAACCCTTTTGAGAGGAGATTAGATTAGGGAGTTTTTGTATACATTGTAAAAGATTTTGGATTTGCAATTGAAGACTAAGTTCTTCTTCTCCTTTTCTCTTCAATTTCATGCTTTTTAATTTATTTTCTAGTTCAATAGATTATTGTTTTGCTTTGGTTTCAATGTTTGTTTGTGAATTAAAGCTTTGATCTTTGGTTGTGATTTATTCTTGGGATGGTCGACTGATTCTTGTTTAGTCCTTGACCTAACTTGCTTATGCTAGAATTTAGAGATTTCCCTCGTGCCCACTAAGTGTTTGATGAAATACTTGAAAGAACTTTCATCCATGTGTTGGAGCAATCGACTTATGCTGAAAGGTAAGCTCAATTGTCTAGTGTGGATGGAGATAATGACTAGTATTTGGACATGAGGATAGTTCAATTCATGTAGTTTAATTGGGCTAACCCCATGAAAATAGGTGGTTAGAATAATTAAACTAGCCTTCGACTCTTGATAGAGGGCCTAGGTGAGCTTTGATGGTGCAATCGATCATCCCTGAATCCTAACATAGCTTGAAAAGGTTAGGGTTTGACTCAATTAATTGGTTTATCTTAGGTTCAAATATAATCAAAGTCTTTTGTTTATTTTAGCTATTTAGTTCTACTTTTCTATCCCCCTCTGGTTTTGCCTAGCTTGAGACACTTTAGTTAGTTCTGGTACTTGGAAACACAACTCCTGTGGACAACACCCCGAGTAGTTAATGATGCACCTTGCATTTGGGGTCCATAAACATTAAAACTTCCCTAACAAGTTTTTGACACGGTTGCTGGGAAGTTGGCGCTTTTCAATATTGGAGGTTACTTGGGCATTCGAGACTAGGTTTTTTAAAATAAAAAAATATAAAATCAAAAAAAGTCTTTTTCCTACTTCCCTCAGTATAAGCATGAATTGTTTTGGAGATATTATGACAGACTATATGCTTTTCTTCTCATTGTGGTTATTGTTTGGAGAAGTGGGAAATTTTGAATACAGTCATGAGGGTGTGAATTGTGAGACCTGTGTTCCTTTAGAGTATTGAGATTTTTGTGCTAAAGATGTTGATGAAGCGTGTGATTTCCTTGATTGGTTGACTTGCAATACTTATGACTTTGAAACCAGTTGTTCTAATTCTTACATCCCACCCACTTGCATCCCTGGTTATACCCCTCCTGTGTGTAAGATTTGTCATTGCACTAGCCACGATAGTAATTCTTGTCCTTGTGATATTTCTGATGATAGTTTTGCCAAATTGTCCAGTACGATATAGACAATGAAGAGCAACAAATTGAGTATGATAATAAAATGCGGAGTATGACCTATCACATAAGACTGACCTTAGGTTTAGCTCTCCTAGACTTGATGTCAATTTGTGTGATGATGGTGCGTTTTTCCTTTCTCTAGAGTCCGGACTAGATGAAGTACTCGACCCTCCCTTGACTCCTTTACTCACAGTTGCTCCATCCTTTCCTAATACCCTTAGGGACAACACTGCATTTATCATGACCTTTCTTGCTTCACCTTTCCCTTAGCTTAGTCGACGGAGTTTGAGGTAAGTGAGACCTTTGTTCTTAGTGCTAGTGTTGATGAGGATGATACTTATTCTGAGTCAGGCGATGTTTTTATTAAGGAGCATGATCTTGATGCGACTCTAGTAGGGAGGTCATATGTGGATGCTGTGGCTGCTATTCCGACTAGTCCCGATCTTGTTGATAATATATCCCCTGACCCCCTTGCTCAATTACAAGCTTGCTCTTCAAGTTCACTACCTTCCCCTTCCCCTAAGTACAGTAATATGTCACCTGTTATTTGTTAATCATCACGATGTGCTTAAGGGGAATGTGGTTGATTATCTGGAGTCTCTAGGTACCTTTAGAGGGTATGACCCCTCCCTTGACCCTTATAGATTGTACTCGAGACCATGCCTGTGAAATTTATGTCGACTACTGTATTTGATTTTTCTATTGATTTTTCAAAGGCAATTGACAAGTTTAGAAGAGCACTTACTATTATTCCTAGATTCATAGTTAAGTGCTCTTACTCACACTCATCTGAGTTGCATGCTCAGGTGTTTGATAAGCTCATGTCAACTTTGACGGCATCTGAATTAGGGGCTTGATCTTGAGATGAGAAGGAGTGACTGATGCCCCTTTAACCTCCCATAGTACTGTCTTGAGAAGGTGCTAGTTTAGGTGCACCCAACACCTAACCTAGTAAATTCATTCCCTCTCTTTTCTTTCTTTATTTGCATTTTGTATATATCCTTTTCCTTTTTCTTCTTTTTCTTTTGCTTTTGTATTATTTGTTTTTTGTTGGTATGGTGGCTCTTTGACTCCCAATGGGGACATTGTGAAATCTAGTGTGAGGGAGGAGAGCTATGCTCTAATCTTTTAAAAAGAAAAAAAAAGAGAGAAAAACTTTTTAAAAATAAATTGGTTTTGGTGGTTTTTGGGGAGTTTTGTACTATTTTGATTGGCCTCTATCTCTTGTACCTTGACTATTAGCTTATATATAAGTATGATGTGCATGATAGATATTTGTCTCAAGTATGTCATTCTAAGCCCCAATTCTAACCCCAACTACACATTATAGCTGCATAATCCAATCCTGATCTGTTTATCATCATTATCTTAAGGTCTCAGTAGTCCATGTTTGACCTTCCCACTTGACTTTGTGTATAGCAACTTTTGTTTTTGGTTTTTAAAAAAAGAAAAAAAAACAAAAAAAAGAAGAAAAGAAGAATTTAAAAAAAGGAGTTTGAGAGTCGGGAATGGTAAGTATTCCTTTGAGATGTGCGCTATTGGGTACTGCCCTTTGAGGTAATACTACTACTGGAAATGCTTGCTTCCCATCTTAATAAGTTAATAATGTAGTTGATGCTAGTCAAGTGGGATGAGTAGGATTTTGGTAAATCTAACCTCTAGGATGATGATACACTTGCACACCTAGCACCATGATGGATTCAAAGTTTTGATGTAGTGTGGGGCGAAAGTTGGCACTTAGATGTCATTCGTGAGGACGAAGGGTTTTAAAATGCATATGATGCTTGTGTATAGACTGATATTTGAGTTATTAGGGTGATATGGTCAATTCAATTGTGTACAGTTTACCACGATGTATATATATTATGTTTCGTCCTTTTTTATTTTTATTTTTATCGATTTTTGTTTCTTTTTTGTTTGTCTTCCTTTTTGTAATTTTGTGAGTATATCTTCTGCAAACCCTCACTTGACCTCACTCATCCACATCGGTGAACCAAGGGGTTCAAAGGGCTCGTTGCATATGCTAATTGCAACTATGATTCCTACGAAAGTGAGTTAGGTTCATAGTTTAGTTTTTATTTTTGTTTTTGTAGGTGTGGGGGTATTTGATAGACCTTTATTTGACCTGATTTTAGCCCTTATGTGATCACTTTTTCTCATGATTTTTATGTCGAATCTAGATGAGAAAGGGTCAAATTCACTTCCTTTGATTCAATTGCGCTTACAATGTGTTTTGTCTTACTTTCAGGAGAAATTTTCGAATTTTGATAAAAATGAAGGCTTTGGGAATGAATTGAAGGATGCATAGAGGTCCAACGAAGCACGAGGAGCACAAGTGAGAGCTGCAGGAAGCGCACGGTCATGCTGCAGGATATGCATGACCGTGCCACCGAGGCAAAAGGCACGTACGGTCTGACGCATGGCTGTGCGTCCCCCTCTGTCTGGGCGCTGTAGTGTTTTTCGACTTGTTTAAGGGGGTTTTTCTCTCCTTTTTTAGAGGGAGGCCTTTTTGGGTTATTTTGAGGGTTAATTAGGGTTTAGCTTAGCCTCCAATAAACCCCTTCAAAGGGAGATTAGATTAGGGAGTTCTTGTATACATTGTAGAAGATTTTGCATTTGTAATTGAAGACTAAGTTCTTCTTCTCCTTTTCTATTTAATTTCATGCTTTTTAATTTATTTTGTAGTTCAATAGATTATAGTTTTGCTTTGGTTTCAATATTTGTTTGTGAATTAAAACTTTGATCTTTGGTTGTGATTTGTTCTTGATATGGCCGATTGATTCTTGTTTAGGCCTTGAGCTAACTTGTTTATGCTAGAATTTAGAGATTTCCCTTGCGCCCACCAAGTGTTCAATGAGATGTTTGAAAGAGCTTTCATTCGTGTTTTGGGGCAATCGACTTATACTGAAAGGTGATGTCAATTGTCTAGTGTGGATGGAGAGAATGGCTAGTATTTGGACATGAGAATAGTCCAATTCTAGTTAGATCCAAGGTTACTACTTTTGCAGTTTAATTGGGCTAACCCCATAAAAATAAGTGGTTACAACAATTAAACTAGCCTTTAACCCTTGAGAAAGGGCTTAGATGAGCTTTGATGGAGCAATTGATCATCCTTGAATCCTAGCATAGCTTGGAAAGGTTAGGGTTTGACTCGATTAATTAGTTTATCATAGGATCAAATGTAATCAAAGTCCTTTGTTTGTTTTAGCTGTTTAGTTCTACTTTTCTATCCTCCTCTTATTTTACCTAGCTTGAGACGCTTTAGTTAGTTCTGGTACCTGGAAACACAACTCCTTGCAGACGACACCCCGAGTAGTCAACGATGCACCTTGCACTTGGGGTCTACAAATATTACAACTTCCCTAACACATTTGTTTGTTTTGTGAGCTACATATCCAAATTGCCATCCTTATGTTGAATGATTTTACCCTTTGTTAGCCCGTTGAGCTTTGACCTTTTGTTGTGAACCCTTCACTGTAACCCTTAGCCTAAACACATTTCCTACCTCTAAGCCAATGCTAATGGAGCGATACTTCATTATTTGGGGGGTGACTTTTGGTTATCTTATGAATTTGGTGGTGATTCTGGTGTGGGGGGATGTATCATGGTGATCATTTGGAAATTGAGTTGTATTGTTCTTGTTCATGCCGTTCATTCATTTTTATTCTTGGAAAAAAAAGGGGGAAAAAAGCAACAAAAACGAAAAAATGGATACAATTCCAAAAGAAGTGAAAAAAAAGTTGAAAAAAAAATCTCAAAATCTCAAAAAAAGAGTTGTGAATAAGAGTGTTTGGCATGGATGTATCATTATGTATACTCATTTCCTATGGTCAATTTCAATTGGGGTGTGTTCTTACTTTGTATTTTGAGAGAGTGTATGCTTATTGTAATTGGTGTAAGTGTTGGTTGCTAGTTAACTTTGGCTTTTAGGTCCTCATTTCCTAAATCATTTGTCCCTCTCTTAACCTTTATCCTTAGCCTGAGTACAACCCTGATAAGTCCTCTTGATTATTATTTTGCATATTACATTTTAGTGGTGCAGAATCAAGAACCTTAGTAAGCTTATAGTAGTTTGTATGATTGGAAGAGAATTGAGTGAACCTTGCTATTTCTTAAACACCTGAGTGGGAGTGTTCCACATTTCCCCTAAAGTGAGGTTCTACCAGTCATACTTATACATAATTTCTAAGTGGGGTAAAAGATTATGTATAGATGTCATTAGTGGGATTAAGGTTTCTTGATGTATACATTGCGTTTGTATGTGATCTAGTTCTTCGGTTATTTGAGTGATATGGTTGATTAGAATGTGTATATATTTTCTCTAGTATTGTGTATATAAAAGTTTTTGAAAAAATCCAAAAAACATTTCAATTTTCTGTTTTTGTTTTCGTTTATAGATTTTGTGGGTATATCTTCTGCAAAGTCTCATGAGACATTTCCCGTCAAGTAGGGGTAACTTAGGGGTTTAAAGGGTTTATTGCACATGCCAAGTACAACTGTGATTCCTACAAAAGTGAGTTAGGATTTTATTTTCTTTTTCTAGGATTTTTAGTTTTGTTTTATTCCAGGACAAGTAAAAATTAGGTGTGGGGGTATTTGTTAAACCAGAAATTATGGTCTTTCATACCCTTTTATAATTTATTATTTGCTCACAATAAATCACTAAATTAGAATTTTAATAATATTTTTGTTCATTTTGCAGGGATTGGGTCGGTCCCTCCTCCTCTTCTTTTCCCTTTTCTTTCTCTTTCACGGGTCGGGCCCTATAATTTCCACTCCCCCAGCGCTCCAGACCCAGTCCAATCCCCCTCTCTCTTTCACTTAGCTACACGCCTCTCGCACGTGAGCCTACTGCTTTTGCCCCCTGACCTTGCTTCTCCTTCTTTTGGTACCCAGCCCAGAAACTCGAAACACGTATAGGGTAGCCGTTCCTTGCAACTCTTCGTCTTCTCCTTCTTCATCACAACCGTTCTAAACCTCTCTCTTCCCTCATTCACTCCATCATTACTCACTATCATCTATGGGACTGTTTCAAGCATTCAAAGGGGCGATGATTATGTAGGCAATGAACCAGTTCATAGGTGGCTTTAATAGGGGGTCGAAAATAGAGGAACGGGAAGCAAAGAGTAGCAGCAGCTCTTCCTTTTTAGTTCTTCTTCATGTTTCCTTCTTTTTGCATTTTGAGATGTAGTAGTTTGCATTCTTAAACAAAGTAATCGGTTAGTTGTTGAATTCGAGTGAAGTTTTATTCAATAATATTAGATACTGCAACCAATTTGGCTTGAATGTGCCCTACTGATCTCTTGGTTCAGTTGCTCTGCACTCATGCCCTGTTTTCATTTTGCTATGCTTCAGTGATAAGCCATAATTGCCTAATTGACTGCTCTGGCTTGGTGGGTAAACAAGGCTAAGTATTTGTTGGCTTGGTGGAATCTTTGGATCCTGGTTATTAATTCTTATTTTGATGAGTTGATTATTGCAAATTAAAGTACTGTTTGCCAATTTCATTAATAGTTCTTCTTTTTTTTTTTCTCTTGTTCACATAGTTTATTAATTTGTTAGGTGGACTAACTTGATCTTGCTTAGGTTTAATTAGGCCTCTAGTTTTAATTTAGATTAGAATTTTTGGTAATCCAATTTCACAATTATCCCTGAGGACCGCATCCGTGAATATTACAACGATACACCGTACACTTGCGAAAAATCACAACAATAACTCATATTTTATATGTAATTTTATCCTTCATTTTACCTATTTTTAAGCCTTTGAAATATATTTTTCTGAGTAAATAATGCATAGTTTTTATGACTTTCAGATGGAAATAAAATAAATGAATTTGGCTACAAAATTGACCAAGTCAATTTGGTTTTGTTCAAGCATCCATGTGTGGCAAGAAGCCCAATCCAACAGCAAATTAAAAAAAAAAAAGAGAAAAGAACTAGTCTAGCAGTGTAGGCCTTGGCCAGTGCCGGCATGGATGGCCCATTCCAGCGCCTCCAACCCAACCCATTCTCTTACTCCATTCGTGTGGGCCTGAATCTGTAGCAGCTCAGGCCAGCGCCCAGAGAGTAGCAGCTCTCCCTCCTCTTTCCTTCTCTTCACATTTTAGGCCTGTTCACGAGTAGTCTGCAGCCCAAAATAATCTAGCAATCTAGCAGCCTCCTTCCCTCACTTCCACTCTCCCGTCCATATGGGCTTGGCCCAGCTTGCCCCGTAGAAGCCCATCAGCATCCAGATGCTCGTGCCCCCACGACCCTCTTCTCCTTAGCACCCGTTTGGGCCTTCCTTGACTAGCGATCCACAACGCCAGCTAGGGTTGTGTTGTCCCTTTTTTTTTTAATTCAATAACCGCAAGTGCACGGTGCCAGTTGTAGCCAGCAACGGTAAGTACGGGTCGTATCCACAGGGAACTTGGTTTCAATCACTGAATCCAAACCTTAATACTCACATTAGGCTAGAATCTGGTAGAATGATTCTTCGAGTAGAAGTTAACTATATTAAATCTAAAGTTATTGGTTTTTTATCTAAATCAATGATGACAAGGGTCTTAGATTTGGGGTTCACCGCACTTTGATGCTCTTAGGATTGTAATCTAGGTCCTGTGAATCTGCCTACAAGATGACTGAAATGGAATGGTTACAAATTAAGCGCGTCTACGCCTTCTCTCAAAGGTCATTAGACTGGTCAAGTTACCCTAGCTATCTATTTTCATGAAACTGGAGTCGCAAGACCACAAGATTATATAACTCTTAACTCCCAATTGAAACCCTAACTATTTTCATGTTAAGAAATTCAATTGCTCGCAAAACCGCTGTAAGAAAAGGACTTAACTTTCGTTAATCTCCTAAACTCTAATTACGAACATGAATACAACCCTTTTAGGCAATTCATCGAATACCTGGCGCGCTAAGCGAGAGATCAATTATAACATAGGCAACAATTCACAGAAACCTAGAACGTTAATCCAAATCACATCAAAGGGGCTACGCCCAATCCAAGACAAGAGATTTAGCCGCTAAACATCATTCTAATTACAATTGCCATCAAGCAAGCGAACATGTTCAAAGGTATCAACTTTGAATTAAAAACGCAAAGGTAAAGGTAAAGAATTGTACTCTGTGCAATTAGCGTCAATAATCTGCTGAAAGAAAAACCCAATGCTATCAATCCAATGCCTTCAATACAATTACAATCAATCCTAATTCTCTAAACCCTAATCGCGTTTTTCGAGAGAGAAAAAGTTAAGAGAAATTCAAAACTAAAAAACTGTCCTCATTCCAACGCGAAAACGCGACTTAGCGAAGATGACTAAAGTGGCACGGTCGTGCCAAGCGGCACGGTGTGACCGTGCCACTTTGCTGTCTCGCGAGCTTCAGTTTTCTTATGTGGCACGGTCAGCCTGCATGGCATGGTGACACCGTGCCACCCTCTTTTGGCCTGAAATCCTCCCTTTTAGCTCCTGTTTGGCGCGACATTAGCTTGTTTTCCTCATTTCTTCCAGTGTAACCCCTGAAAATATAAAAACACACTTTTAAGTAGATTTTAGGTGAAGAATGACTAATCAACCTCTAAACTCTAGGGATTTTACTAGAAAACGCCACGATGAGAGGTAAAAATCATGCCCAAAAGTGTGTAAAATAAAGGTTTATCAAATCCCCCATGCTTATCTCTTGCTTGTCCTCAAGCAAGACTTAAAGCATGAATGAACAGCAAGGGGGGTCGATGACCTCTAGCAAACCGCCATCCTCAGGCAAGGCCAAAGGGATCAGTTGAATCGAGCATAGGAGCGCATAGCTAGCGGAATGGTTTGAGGCCAAACACAATTTCCAAACTCATTTTAAATCATTGGGAAGACCACATGTTCAAGTTAGCATACCGTGAAACCATATCACCCCCCTCTCAATCAAGACGCATCCAAATAAGTAGTGGGCAAGAAGGTTTGGCAGTGACTCTCATAGGGGGAAACAAAGTACTGCGCTCTCTCACATGTGTTTAAGATATAAGGAGGTTCACTCAACTCTCTTCCATTCGAACAAACTGCCATAGGCTTGGTCGGATTCTCAATTCTCCACCGCGAAGATGCAGTATGCAAAACAAAAATCAAGAGGACTTCCCAGGGCTGCAACATGGTCAAAGGCATAGGCAGGAGGGGGACAAACAATTTGGGAATTGAGGAGCCGACAACCAAAGCCAATGAGCAACTGATAACTGAACCAATTACCCCGCACATTTCTCCAAAGCACAAGAAGAATACACCCTTAACCAAATGGATCATCGGGAATGAATTATTATAACATGCCAGAGAGACTTATTCATCACTTCCTTTCTCTCTTCTCTCCCTTTTTTTTTTTAATATATAGAGGGAAAACCAACAAGTTTTTCTTTGTTTTTCACCCCTTTTTTTTTTTGAAAAAGGAAGTGAACGATTGGCATGCGCAATAATTATACATTCAATCCCCAATGACACCCATGACACATCTATGCATATACCAACACAAACCACAAATTTTGCACAACATCCAAAACTACCCCATTGGCTTTGGCTTAAAGGTATGAGATGTGTTTAGGCCAAGTAGCTGATAGTGAAGGGTTCACAACAAAAACGGGCAAGGCTCAAAGGGGTAGCAAGGAGTCGAAACATTCAACCATGGGTGGCATATTTGGCTATGTAGCTCAGAAAAACAAATGAATGCCTCTATCACCTTATCGTCATGCACCTGCTGAATGCAATTTGGAAGAGAATCAAACCAAGTTCTAGAGATGTAGTCATGGAAGAGACACTCAAGAAAGAAAATGTGAGACTAAATTGATGAATCAGTCTGTAGGCTCAAAATCTCACAGGTCACACTACCAAACAATGCAACTAACCCCAAGGATGTCCTACTTAAAAGGATTAATCAATCATGACGTGGGGGTTTCAAGGGCACCACGAATGCGAACCAAACAATGTGGTCAAAACATTTTCAAAATCATCAATCCAACACATTTTGCCACAAAGAACCCACAAGTATACACAACCATGTCAATCAACTGATTCACAATGCCTTGGCCATCATCATAGGAAGGGTTTTCAAAACTTTTTTTTTTTTTTTTGTTTTAGACGACGAAAACAATAAATCACCCTAAGCAGCCAAGGAGTAAATAAATGAAGAGTAGAGTTGGAAGAATTACCTCGCAGTCTTGTGGAGCTCCACTCAATGAATGTCCACTTTTAGGCCAATGGGTTAGAAAATAAAATATATACAGTGCGTTACCTATCTATATGCGCTATCCTACATGCTTTGCTAAATGGATGAATAAAAAGGAAACTTATGCACCCTAAGCATGCTGCTAAACTACCTAAAGTGTCAAATGCAATGAAACATATACAATGTATGCAGTGCACCCCACTAAATAGAATCCCCCCATGCTTAGACCCTTCATTGTTCTCAATGAAAATACGATGCGCAAAAAAAAGAAGGGGAAGGGGGAAAACACGAACAGTCACTGGGTGCCGTCGGGCCCTGGAGGGGGCCAGAAGTGCGGTGGAAATGGGTGGAATGTGGAGCGAGCATAGGATGGGAAGGATGAGGAGCTACCCTGACCGCCCTAAAAGGAGCGTAAACGCTCCTCCATCTGTCGAATAGACTCGGACTGGCGCCAGAGTAGCTCGTTCGTCCTCCGACGTTCCTTATACTTGCGGGCCTCCCTCATGGCCCGTTCCTCCTCTCTCTGAATCCGACGCTGCACCCTCTCCTCTTAGCGGTCAACGAAACCGCGAAAATAGGAGACTCCCTCCTCAATGGAGTCCATGCGCCCAGAAATGCACCCTATGTCGGCACGCATGCCGGTAAAACCCTCCCGAAGCCCAGAAACCTCCATTTGGAGGGTGGAGAAAGACTGGAGAAAGGCAGGATCGAGCGGCATGTAGGCCGCTGAGGAAGAATTCGCGCCCAGCTCATGTGGGAATGGTGGGTGAAGGGGTGGTGGAGGCGGCGGAATAGTCGCCTCCGTAGCAAGGTGGTCCTCGGGCTCTCCTTGGCCTGCATCAATATCGTCCCCCTCCTCTTCCTCATCAGACGCCTCATCATCATCCTCATCGTCCCCCTCATCGACCTCAAGGTCCTCATCAGCTGCCAACTGCTCTGCTCGAGGGAGAACAGTTGCCCTAATAATCCTCCGGTCGCAATTCCAATTTCTTTTATTGGCGACCGTGGTCCGCTCAATAGTGGGAAGGGTGAAAAGGATGGTTTTATGGTGGGGGTAACGAATGGTGTCACCTCGAGTGTCAATAATGTGCATGTGATGAAGTGTAACAAGGTCAAGGTGACCACATAGAAAATGGGGCTCGAGAGTAGAGAGTCTCGAGTTGTAGCCTAAGGCAATGGCAATGGCGGTAATAGTACCGCCAACGCTAAGGACATTTCGGTTACTGGGCTTGGCTACCTCCGCCAAGTGGCGGATTATGAAGGCCCCCGTGTCAACAGGGGTACCTGACAGGGCACACCAAATAATAAACAGTTTGGCCTTCCGACAACCGTTCTCGTTGTCGTTGCGGCCGAAAACAATATTCGCCGTGAGGCGCTGAAGGTACCGAATATTAATATTGCAAATATCAGTAGCCTTGGCCTGTCGAGGGTCAAAGAACCTAGGTTGCCCCCACCTAGTAGTATATGCTTTCCGTTTGGAGCAAGTGATGCTCAACCAAACGGGGTCAGGTCGCCACAAAGAGGGTACGTCCCTATACGCCCCATCGACCACCGGGAGTCGTAAAAGATCAGTAAACATTCTCAAACTCATTCGGTGATCAATGTTAAACAGTCGAAAGTAAATTGCGACTTCCTGACCATTAAAGCAACCATCCCAATCAACAGTCAGGGAACTCAAAAACTCTACCATTAGGCGGTCATAGGATGTGCATTGCATGATTATGTATTCAGTCCATCCTAACCGACCAACGAGAGTCAACAAATCATCTAACAGTCCCAACAAACGCAAGGAATCAGCATGAAAAAATTTTTGTTCACTAGTGCTCCTAGTGACTAACAGTTCATAGCGGGACTTCTGTTCATTGGTCGTAAACTGTAAACTTCTAGTGCTAGCAGGTAGAATCAGTGGGTAAGCGTCTTTCGTACCTTTAGCAGAAGCAGGCACAGTTGAAGAAGAGGTTGGCCTTGAGGATTTCTTGGGCTGAGATGGAACCCTTGAAGATTCTCCTGCTCGTTTCTTGCCCATAGTAGTATTCAGCAACAGATCGGGGCTAAAAATGTGAGGAGGATGCTAGGAATGGAAAAAGGAGGACTAATTTCTATCTCTACCACCTTCAACCTCAACAATGGAGGTTAGGGTTGTAGAGAGAGAAAGTTAGTGTGAGAGGGGATGAATTGGAGATGAAAAGGTGGGCAATTTGGAGAGGAAAGTGAAAGGGAGTGAGGGAAAGTGAAGGAATTGAGAAAATTTGCAAGAAAGGGAGAGAATGTGAAGGTTGGAAAGGGGAGGTATGGTGAGAGAGAGAGAGAGAGGGGTTTTCGAATGGGTAGAGAGAGAAAAGGGGGAAGCTGAATGGAGGAAGAAGAAGGAGGAAGAAGAAATCGGCCTTTTGGCCGATTTTTAATATCGCACGGTCGTGCCAACCGGCACGGTATGACCGTGCCTCGCTACGGTATGTTGCAGAAAAAACAGTTTTGGCACGGTCGTGCCTACAGGCACGGTGTGACCGTGCCAAATTGCTGGTCAATGGCTCGTGGGTTTTCTTCTTTTTTTTTTTTTTTTTCGGGAAAGCAATAAAGCTTGGGTTGCCTCTCAAGAAGCGCTTGTTTTAGGTCCCGAGCTTGACCGTTAGGGTCCCTAAGAAGGAGAGACATCGTGGAGAGCACATGCGACTTTCCCCTCAAGAGACTCACCGGCAATGTAAGGTTTCAAGTGGGACCCGTTCACCTTGAACGAACCGGTGGTTTCATTGCCTATTTCGATGGCCCCATATGGGTAGACTTTAAACACCTTAAAAGGGCCCGACCATCGAGAGCGAAGTTTTCCGGGGAAAAGCTTCAAGCGGGAATTGAAGAGTAGGACTAAGTCACCTTCCCGAAACTCGCGGCGATTGATAAACTTGTCATGCCACCGCTTAGTTCGCTCCTTATAGAGCCAAGAACTGTTATAGGCATCCAGGCGGATTTCCTCGAGTTCGTTTAGCTGCAACATCCTCTTCTCCCCCGCGGACTTCAAGTCAAAATTGAAGTACTTAATGGCCCAGTAAGCCTGATGTTCCAGTTCCACAGGGAGGTGGCAGGGCTTGCCATAGACAAGGCGAAAGGGGGTGGTACCTATTGGGGTCTTGAAAGCAGTGCGATAGGCCCAAAGTGCGTCATCGAGCTTATCCACCCAGTCCTTTCGCGATCGCGCGACTGTTTTCTCCAAAATGACCTTGATTTCACGATTTGAGATCTCCACTTGGCCGCTAGTCTGAGGGTGATAGCCAAGCCCAAATTTATGATGCACCCTATACTTTCTTCAATAGAGCTTCCAATCTCTTCTCTACAAAGTGAGGGCCATTGTCACTGATTATGACCCTCGGGACTCCAAAACGTAGGAATATAATCCTCTTGAAAAGCTTCGTCACAACCCTGGAGTCATTAGTGGGACTAGCCACCGCCTCCACCCACTTGGAGACGTAGTCTGCTGCGACAAGGATGTGTTTATTACCTCTTGAAGACGGGAAAGGACCCATGAAGTCGATCCCCCAGACATCGAAAATCTCCACTTCCAGGATGAAATTGAGAGGCATTTCATTCCTCCTGGATAGATTCTCGGTCCGCTGACAGCGGTCGCAGGACCGAACATATGCGTACACATCCTTGAAAAGGGATGGCCAGAAGAAGCCAGCTTGGAGTATTCGGGCTGCAGTTTTGGAGGCACTGGCATGCCCTCCACTTGGAGAGTCGTGACAATGAGAAATCACGCTCTGAACCTCTTCCTCAGGGAGACAACACCTGTAGATCCCATCTTTGTATAGCTTGTATAAGAAAGGTTCTTCCCAGAAGTGAGACCTGATGTCATAGAAGAATTTCTTCTTCTGGTGAGAGGATAGGTCATGTGGTATGACTCCCGAGGCCAGGTAACTGGCGATGTCAGCGAACCAAGGGGCTTGCCTCGATGAGAGGGCCAAGAGATGCTCGTCAGGGAAAGCATCATCAATAGGAGTGTCGTGGCTCTCAACAACGACCCTGGAAAGATGATCGGCCACGACATTCTCGGCCCCTGCCTTGTCTTTGATCTCCAGATCAAACTCCTGGAGCAACAAAATCCATCGTATAAGACGGCATTTGGCATCTTTCTTCTGAAGGAGATACTTGAGTGCAGAGTGGTCAGTGTACACAACGACCTTGGAGCATAGGAGGTAAGGGCGGAACTTCTCGATCGCGTACACGACCGCAAGCAACTCCTTCTCAGTTGTGGTATAATGCTGTTGGGCCTCATCCAGGGTTCTGCCAGCGTAGTAGATCACTACGGGCTTCTTGTCCTTCCTTTGCCCCAAAACGGCCCCTACCGCATGGTCGCTGGCATCACACATGACCTCAAATTGGAGGTCCCAGTCTGGCGGTTGTATGATAGGGGCGGAAATCAGTGCCTGCTTGATCCTGCAAAAAGACTCAAGGCACTCATCAGTAAAGACAAACAGGGCATCTTTGGTGAGCAGCTGAGTAAGAGGTTTGGCGATCTTGGAGAAATCCTTGATAAAGCGGCGGTAGAACCCCGCATGACCAAGGAAACTCCGCACCCCCTTTACCGAAGTAGGAGGGGGCAATCGCTCGATAACCTCAACTTTAGCCCTGTCCACCTCAATGCCCCTAGCAGATATAACATGGCCCAACACTACTCCCTCCTGCACCATAAAGTGACATTTCTCCCAATTCAATACTAGATTGACTTCCTCACATCGATGGAGTACCCGGGTTAAATTTTTCAAACAAAGGGCATAGGTACCTCCATAGACGGAGAAGTCATCCATAAACACCTCCATAATGTTCTCTATGAGATCAGAGAATATAGCAGTCATGCAGCGTTGAAAGGTGACGGGGGCATTACATAAACCGAATGGCATCCTTCGATATGCGAAGGTGCCATACGGGCACGTGAAGGTTGTTTTTTCTTGGTCATCAGGATGGATAGGGATTTGAAAGAACCCCGAATAGCCATCCAGATAACAGAAGAAAGAGTATCTTGCCAACCTTTCCAACATCTGGTCAATGAAGGGAAGAGGGAAATGATCTTTCCGGGTGGCTTGATTTAATCGGCGATAATCAATACACATTCGCCACCCGGTAACAGTCCTAGTAGAAATGAGTTCATCGCGCTCATTCTTTATAACAGTCATGCCTCCCTTTTTAGGAACTACCTGGACTGGGCTCACCCACTCACTATCAGAGATAGGGTAGATAATCCCAGCATCAAGTAGTTTAAGGATTTCCTTTTTGACAACCTCTTGCATGTTTGGATTTAATCGACGTTGAGGTTGTCGAGAGGGGCGGTGGCCGTCATCGAGAAAGATGCGGTGCATGCAAAACGTAGGACTAAGTCCTCGAATATCATCAATACTATACCCGATGGCACCCCTATGCTTACGAAGCACATCCAACAGTTGTTCCAACTGGGAGCCATCTAGGTTAGCGTTGACAATAACAGGACATCGACGGGAAGGGTCCAGAAAAGCGTACCTGAGATGGGAAGGTAGAGGTTTTAATTCTACCTTCGTGGGGCCCTCCTCTTGCTCCTTGGAGCTGGCTCTTCTAGACTGAGAAGCTCTCTATGGGACCGCCTAGGCACATAGGCGGTAGATGTGTCAAGGAGTTGGGCATACTCCTCCTTCTCATCCGAGCTCGAGGCACTGGCATGACAGTCGAGTAGAGCAGCCTCTAATGAGTCTTCCGCAAAAGAACCAATCTGGCCTTCCTCATTAAGGGCCTTCTCAAGGACATCGACTCTGCAGCAAGAGTCACCTGAAATGGGGGAGGTCATGGCTTGTGGCAAGCTGAATTCTACCTTCTTATCACCCACTTGAAGGGTTAACTTGCCGTTCTTCACATCTATCATAGCCCCTGCAGTGGCTAAAAAGGGCCTTCCCAGTATGATAGGGATACGGGAGTCTTCCTCTATCTCCATAACTACGAAATCGCATGGGATGAAGAACTTCCCCACTTGCAATGGGACATCCTCAAGGACACCAAGGGGATATTTCACTGAACGATCAGCCAGCTGCAGGGAAATAGTGGTGGGTTTTAGCTCACCCACTTGCAGCTTCTCACAGATAGAAAATGGCATAAGGCTCACACTGGCCCCAAGGTCACATAATGCCCTGCTAATAGTTATGCCCCCAACAGAACAGGGGATGGAGAAACTCCCTGGATCTGATAGCTTAGGGGGAAGCTTGTTCTGAATAATTGCACTACACTCTTCAGTCAGAGACACAATGGCGTTCTCGAGTAACTTTCCCTTATTGGAGAGCAAATCTTTCAGGAATTTGGCATAGGAGGGCATGTCGGTAATGGCCTCCAGAAAAGGGATGTTGATATGGAACTTCTTAAGCATCTCGAGGAACTTGCCGTACTTGTGTTCCTCCCTAGCCTTTATTAGCCTCTGGGGATATGGGACAGGTGGTTTGTAAGGCTTCGCCTGGAGGGTAATACCTTCTGTTGCGACCTCCTTAGGCTTCTCATTCGGAACCTCCTCACTCACAGCATCACTAGGGGTTACCTTGATGACCTCATCCCCATTTTTAATCTCAGGTTGTTCTTCCCTCATGGGCATTGGGGGACCTTCCAACTCCCTTCCGCTTCGCAGTGTGATTGCATTCATCTGACCCTTGGAGTTGGTCTCAGATTGACCTGGTAAGTGGCCCTGGGGTCTAGACAAATGGTTCACTTGCTGCGCAATTTGAGCGATCTGGTTGTCCATCATCTTTTGGTGAGTGGCCATAGAGTCAAACTTGGAGTTCAACTGATTGACTGACTCACTGAGTACCTCATTGGTCTTCGTTTGAGTAGCTATAAATCGCTCCATGAGGCTTTCTAGATTGGACTTGGATTGTTGTTGGGGAGGTTGTTGGTGTGTTTGTTGAGGGGCTTGGGCATAAGGGGCCCTGTATTGGAAACCAGGAGGTTAAGGTTGAGATTGAGAAGGGTTGGGAGGCATGGGGTTGTTGTTGCGGTAGGAGAAATTAGGATGATTTCTCCAACCGGGGTTGTATGTGTTTGAGTAGGGGTTGTTTTATGGGCGCTGGCCATATGTTTGCATTGCATTGGCCTGCTCAGCGCCTGGGAAAGCGGTTTGGCATTCAGCAGCCATGTGGCCTTGGATGCCACAAATCTCACAAAGTGCCCCGACCTCAAACATAGCACTAAATGAACCTCCCATTGAACTCCCCGAAGGAGTTCCAAGCCTGTCAAAACGCTGCGCCATGGCATCAACCTTGCTAGCTAGCAAGTCCACAGCGTCGACTCCATATACCCCACTTGCCTTCTTCGGGGTTGCCCTCTCATTGGACCAGTGATAATTGTTGGCGGCCATATCCTCAAGTAAAGCCTTGGCCACCTCAATAGATTTTCCCATCAGTGCCCCTCCAGCAGCAGCATCAATAGACATCTTCAGGGTCTGGTCCAGACCATTGTAAAAGGTCTGGATGAGGAGCCAGTCAGGGACTCCATGATGTGGACACTGGCGCTGTAAGTCCTTAAATCGTTCCCACGCCTCATATAAAGATTCGCTGTGCAGCTGGGCAAAGGAAGTGATGTCGGCTCGCAGCTTGGCCGCCTTCCCAGGTGAGAAGTATTTGCTCAGGAAGGCTTTAGAGAGTGCGTCCCAGGTAGCAAAAGCATTGGACTCCTCATTTTGGAGCCAATCTCTGGCTCTATCCCGCAGAGAGAAAGGGAAGAGCCTCAGGCGGATGGCGTCGGTGGGGACCCCATTGAGTTTAATGGTATCACACTTCGCAAGGAAATTGCGAAGGTGCATGTTGGGGTTCTCAGAAGGGTGCCCACCAAAGTGGTCTCGCTCCACCAGCGAGATTAGGGCGGGGCGCAGCTCAAAATTGTTGACCTCGACCGCGGGGTTCACTATAGAGGAAGTGATACCTGACGACTGAGGCATAGCATAATCTCTCAGAACTCTGTTGTCTTGCGCTGCCATGGTAGATGCTGCTTGCTTCTTTCTGCGTGCGCCGCTTTGCTTGCGAGCAGTAGCTTCGATTTCAGGATTCAAGGGAAGCAAGTTGTGACTCCCCTGACTGTGCCTGTGCATACAAAGCCAAAAACTATACCAAGCGTAAGCAAGCTCAAGCAAGGGTAAAAGCAAGTAGGGTGGAAAGAGAAGAAAAAGAGAAGAAAGAGCCTAATCGCAAGTTTAATAGTCGGTTCCAATGTTAAAACAAACAAGTTCCCCGGCAACGGCGCCAAAAACTTGTTGTCCCTTTTTATTTAATTCAATAACCGCAAGTGCACGGTGCCAGTTGTAGCCAGCAACGGCAAGTACGGGTCGTATCCACAGGGAACTTGGTTTCAATCACTGAATCCAACCCTTAATACTCACTTTAGGCTAGAATCTGGTAGAATGGGTCTTCGAGTAGAAGTTAACTATATTAAATCTAAAGTTATTGGTTTTTTATCTAAATCAATGATGACAAGGGTCTTAGATTTGGGGTTCACCGCACTTTGATGCTCTTAGGATTGTAATCTAGGTCCTGTGAATCTGCCTACAAGATGACTGAAATGGAATGGTTACAAATTAAGCGCGTCTACGCCTTCTCTCAAAGGTCATTAGACTGGTCAAGTTACCCTAGCTATCTATTTTCATGAAACTGGAGTCGCAAGACCACAAGATTATATAACTCTTAACTCCCAATTGAAACCCTAACTATTTTCATGTTAAGAAATTCAATTGCTCGCAAAACCACTCTAAGAAAAGGACTTAACTTTCGTTAATCTCCTAAACTCTAATTACGAACATGAATACAACCCTTTCAGGCAATTCATCGAATACCTGGCGCACTAAGCGAGAGTTCAATTATAACATAGGCAACAATTCACAGAAACCTAGAACGTTAATCCAAATCACATCAAAGGGGCTACGCCCAATCCAAGACAAGAAATTTAGCCGCTAAACATCATTCTAATTGCAATTGCCATCAAGCAAGCGAACATGTTCAAAGGTATCAACTTTGAATTAAAAACGCAAAGGTAAAGGTAAAGAATTGTACTCTGTGCAATTAGCGTCAACAATCTGCTGAAAGAAAAACCCAATGCTATCAATCCAATGCCTTCAATACAATCACAATCAATCCTAATTCTCTAAACCCTAATCGCGTTTTTCGAGAGAGAAAAAGTTGAGAGAAATTCAAAACTAAAAAACTGTCCTCATTCCAACGCGAAAACGCGACTTAGCGAAGATGACTATAGTGGCACGGTTGTGCCAAGCAGCACGGTGTGACCGTGCCACTTTGCTGTCTCGCGAGCTTCAGTTTTCTTATGTGGCACGGTCAGCCTGCATGGCATGGTGACACCGTGCCACCCTCTTTTGGCCTGAAATCCTCCCTTTTAGCTCCTGTTTGGCGCGACATTAGCTTGTTTTCCTCATTTCTTCCAGTGTAACCCCTGAAAATATAAAAACACACTTTTAAGTAGATTTTAGGCGAAGAATGACTAATCAACCTCTAAACTCTAGGGATTTTACTAGAAAACGCCACGATGAGAGGTAAAAATCATGCCCAAAAGTGTGTAAAATAGAGGTTTATCAGGCTGCCTCTCCTAGCTGCTCCATTTTATCAAGTGCCCAACTTTTCACATGAGTCCATTGTTAACCTAGTCAAAATCTAATTTAATCAATGTTAATTTTTGGCTGAAGACTACCCTTTTTTATATAATATAACAACCAAAAAATAATTAAAATTAATTGTTCATCAATTTTTGGGCACCAAGGGAGGTTAAATTTTCATTATAAAAAGAGTCAAGGTCGGAGCAAAATTCATGCATCCACTCATTCACGCATCCAAGCATTCATCCATTCTCTCATCTTCCATCTTTTAATTTTTAGAGAGAGTCTTTTATAAGACGAAATCATTTTGGTTGAGAGGTTTAGAAGAAAATAAGTTTTGCTAGTTATTGTTCTTTTATCTTGTCACCTCATTTGTGAGTCAAATTTGAGAGGTTGTGTTTAATAAGTTTTGTAATTGAGTACTAAAGTTTGGATATAGGAAGCGAAATATATTAATATTAAGAGTATAGCTAAACCAAATTCAATGGTGTTTTCACTAACTATAGTCGGCTAATTAGGATGGATCATTGATTAATAATAGTGATTACTAATTTCTTTTGGGGTTTTTTTGTGTCTTACATTGCATAATCTTGAGTTTATACTTGATCCTAACCTATGTGTGTATCTTAATACTATTGTTTATTCATGATGATTACAATAGTTTAATTTGCTATCTCAAATAAATATTCGACCTTGTAGGCTAATATGATGTTATGCAATTGGGCTTAAAATTATAAAATTATTAAAATGAATAATTTATACTAGAAATTAGATGAGTTATGTTTAAAAAGAATGATTTATGCTAACTACTAGATAAATAATAGTATTTGATAATTATAATTCATCTTTTTAATTTATGGCCTAATACTTGTAGCTTAGGTTGAACAAAAGACTAATTGAACCCTCATTTGAGTTAATAATTAAATATTTATGTCATTGGTGAGATCCAAAGTCCTAGATTTTTCTCTTATTTGACTTCTTTCTATTTTCTTAACTTGTTTGTTTTCTTTTGTTTCTGTAACTCATATCGATACTTGAACTCCTCACGTGAATTATTCTTTATAATTGAAAAAGTTAAATTTAAAACTGCTATCGTTCATCATGGGATCAACATACTATACTTGTCAGTCTACAATTGATCTTATGTACTTGTAAGTAAAAAGGGTTTTAAAACTAAACATAAAATCCACATTAAATTTTTTGGTACCGTTGTCAAGAAAACGAGTAGTGATTTTTGAATTTTCTCTTCCTTTTATCTTTGTATTTATTTTTTTTCCTATTCTCTGCTAATCGAACAATTTTATTTCTTTTCTTTGTTCTCAATCCCCATCCCTTTTATTTTTTATTTTCATTATTTTACTCCCCAATGCGTCCCAGACTAACTATTTTATTTTTGTTCTCCCCATTCCCTTCTAATCTGACTATTTTTCCCATTCCCTCCTAATCTAATCTAATCTAATCTAACTATTTTATTTATGTTATTTTGTTTATTTTATTTAATCTAACAATCACCCCCTTTATTTCATTTTTTCTCTTTTTGTTTTATTTTATTTTTCATTTTCCCCCTTCCCTTGGATCTTACTTTTATTTATTTATTTATTTTTCTCTTTTCTTCTTATTTCATTTAGTGCTTATTGTGGCAGTGATTTCATACTATTCTCTTGACTATTTGTGGGTATATGTATGATAGACATTCTTTATTCTTAGTTCTTGAGGAATATAATCCTGAAATTAAATGCTTTTTTAGTATGATAAGAGCTAAGAAACGTGAATCGAAGAAAAAGATGGCTGAAGAACAAATCTCACGTAAGCAACTTCAGAAGTATTTCAGTCCCGCCACCTATGACTCGCCTATGAGTACTCGTATGCCCGTTGCTACGGGGCCTTTTGAGATTAAGCATTCTCTCATCCACGTGGTTCCTTTCTTTTATGGGTTAGAGTTTGAACATCCTTTTAAGCATGTTAATGCATTTTTTGAAATATGCTCTACTGCCTTTAGACATGCTATAACCACTTTCTCATAAAATAAAAATGAATAATTGCATGAAAGTTGGAAAAGGTATAAGATTTGTTACGAACTTGTCCTCACCATGAGGTCCCTATGTGGTAACTCGTCCAGAGTTTTTATTCTAGCCTAGATGAGCACAATAGGAATATGGTCAATGCATCTTGTTGTGGTAATTTCTTGTATAAAATTCTCAAAGAAGCTTGCAATTATTCGAATATTTGAGTGAAAATTCACAATTTCATACTACTTCCTCAAATTCTAATTTCCCTAGGCAATTGGGAAGTAAAGGGGGAATTCATGAGGTTTCACATTTAATTAACCTTTCTAGTAAAGTTGATGCTTTAACTAAGAAATTTGATCAATTATTGTTCACGAACAAAGTGTCTAATGCCCTCTATGCAAGATGTGTGTTCGATTTGTGCGAGTCCCATGCATGCTTCTGTCGATTGTCCTTGTGTGGGTGAGTCTGACTGTGTGACCAAACAAGTAAATACTGTCCAAGGATTTCCTCCATCCAACAATCCTTATTCTAACACTTATAATCATGGTCAAAGGAATCGTCCTAATTTTTTATGGAGGTCACAAAATGCTAAGTATCCTTAAGCATAGTCTAGCAGACAACCCCTCCTAGTTTCTAAAGCCACAGATATGGTCTTCCTCTTTCTCATCAAGCTCCACATGGGAGCTTTGATATAGAAATGCAATTTCTGCTCCTGGTACATTGACTTCTGTAGTGCAAAATATTAACCCTAAGGTCAAAGGAATTTAGTCTAAAATGCATATTGTTGATTCTTGCTCACAATCCATAGCTAAGCTAGAAACTCAACTCGGGCAACGAGCTATAGCTGTGGGTAAAAGAGAAGAAGGGAAACTTCTAAGTTGTCACATATATAACTCTTAAGGCCAACAATTTGAACAATTGAAAGTTGTAATGATTCTTAGGAGTGGTAAAGAAGCTAATAATAAGGTGAGTGAGAAGGAAAATGATAAAGTGGAACGACTTAATACCATTAAGAGTGACCTTGAACCTAAAAAGGAAAATGACCCATCCCCTTGCCCTGTTGTGTTTGAGCCCACTGTGAAATATAAGCTAAGGGTTCCTTACCCTCAAGATTTGGATGCACCATTCTAGAGACCTTTAAGCATGTTAATGTCAATCTTCAAAGAAAATCTAAAGATGATAAGTTTTTGAAAAGATTCTTCTAAGTGATCAAGTGAGCTCTATTCTAAAATTTGACACTCCACCTAAATTCAAAGATCCTGGTGTTCCAACCATTTCATGTTATATTGCTAACCATAAAATTGAAAGGGCACTCTTGAATTTGGGTTCTAGTGTTAGTTTGACACTATATTTTGTTTACTTATAGTTAGGATTATGTGAATTGGAACCTCCCAACTATACCCTTTAGCTTACTGATAAGTCAGTTAGGACTCCTAAGGGCAGATAGATGATGTCTTGGTTCAAATTGATAAAGGATTCATTCTTGTTGACTTTGTTGTGTTAGACATGGACCCTAGTCATGCTTGTAAGCAAATCCATCTTATTTTAGTACGTTCCTTCCTAGCTATAGCTAATGCCACTATTAACTGTAGGTTGGGGTGATGGATGTTTCAGTCATAAACATGAGGGTTAGGCTTAACATTTTTAAAACTTCTTCTCAACCTGTGTTTGAAGATGAATCTGAATACTTCTTTGTTAATGTGATTGATTAACTGATTAAAGAAGCTTTACCTGCTATTTGAGCAATGATCCCTTGGAAACTTGCCTTTTCTGTGGGGACTTGAGATTATTTGACTTAGGAAGTACAATAGATTAGATGGATTTTATTCTAGATTCTACTCCTCATCTTGAGTCTTCCTCTTGGGTGTTCGCCTATGAGACCCTCCATCCTTTCTCTAGCTTTCCTATGCAACCTTCTATTGTCTTCCCACCTAAATTTGAGTTGAAAACTCCCTCGGATTCCCTCAAGCATGTGTTTCTAGGCTCTAATGAGACCCGACCTATTATTATATGTTCTCTTTTGTCTTCTGATCAAGAGAAAGAGTTGATTCGTGTCTTGTCTGATCATAAGGGTGCTAATGGCTGGTCAGTTGCTGATTTGAAAGGCATTAGTCCCACTATTTGCATGCATAAAATTCACTTAGTAGACGATGCTAAACTTTTTAGGAAAATGCAATATAGATTGAACCCCATATAAAAGAAGTTGTCCAGAAAGATGTAGTAAAGCATTCAGATGTAGGCATTATCTATCCTATTTATGATAGTCAATAGGTCAGTCCTATTCAAGTGGTCTACCACAAATCTGGCATAATAGTGGAAAAGAATAATAAAGATGGACTAATTCCTACTGGACAAACCATAGGATGGAGGGTGTGTATTGATTATAGAAAGCTAAGTTTTATCACTAGAAATGACTATTTTCCTCTTCCCTTCATTGATCAAATTTTGGAAAATTTAGCTGGGTAAAGTTTTTGCTCTTTCTTAGATGGGTGTTTTGGTTACAACCAAATACCTATCTACCTTAAGGACTAAAAGAAAACCACTTACATGCCCACCGGGTACATTCGCCTATTGGAGGATGCCTTTTGGGCTGTGTAATGCACCTTCCACATTCAAGAGATGCATGATGGCAATATTTTCTAATTATATTGATACTTTCATGGAGGCGTTTATGGATGATTCTCTGTTTTTGTTCTTTCTCTGATGTATATCTTGCTTATTTGTCCAAAAGTCATGAAGAAGTGAATTTTGTCCTGAGTTAGGAAAAAGTCATTTCATGGTCCAAAAAGGGATTATGTTGGGTAACAAAGTGTTTAAAAAGGGAATTAAGGTTGATAAAGCAAAAGTTGATTTAATTTCTAATCTATATGTGCCTTATTCTGTGAAGCAAGTCAGATCTTTCCTTGGTCGTGCTGGTTTTTATGAGAGCTTTATTAAGAATTTTAGTAAAGCTGGTCGCCTACTCACTGATCTCCTTACCAAAGATGATCCTTTTGTGTTTGATGAGTCTTGTGTGAAAGCTTTTAAAAAACTTTGTACTTTATTGGTGTCATCTCCTATTATGTAGCCCCTTGATTTTCTTTTCTATTTGAGATTATGTGTGATGCATTTAATTTTGCTATTGAGGTTGTTTTGGGTCAAAGGTTGAATGAATGCCTCATATCATTTACTAGGCTAGTAGAACTCTAACTGATGCTCAAAAGAATTTTTCTACTACTGAAAAAGAGTTCCTAGCTATAGTATTTGCACCTGATAAATTCATCCATACCTTCTGTATTCAAAAGTGACTGATCATGCTTTACTGAAGTATTTGTTGGACAAGAATGACACCAAACCTAGATTTATTAGAGATGTTTTGTTGCTCCAAGAGTTTGACATTGAGATAAAAGATAGGAAAGGTTTTGAAATTTTCGGACCACTTTCCTAATGATCAACTATTGTTGTGTCACATGTTCCCTTCTCTTGGTTTGCTCACATTGTAAACTACCTTTCATTGGAAAGATCCCTCTTCACTAGTCTAAACAAGATAAAGATAGGTTCTTCTCACAAGTAAGACATTATTATTGGAAAGACCCTTATTTTTTCAAGTATTGTCCAGATTAAGTGGTGCATCAGTGCATCCTTGACAGTGAATGCATAGTATTTTGACCTTTTGTCACTCTTATATCCGTGGTGGTCATTTTAGAGGTTGTAGGACAGCTACTAAGGTCCTACTAACTGGGTTCTTTTGATCCACTTTGTTTTTTGATGCTCACCACTTTTTTCTTACTTGAGAGCATTATCAACTTATGGGGTCCTATCCTGTCATGATGTGATGCCCCTTTTTCCTTTATGATTGTTGAGATATTAATGTGTGGGGCATTGATTTCACAGGTCTCCTTCCCCCATCCTTTGGCTTTGTTTACATATTGGTTGCTATTGATTATGTGTCAAAGTGGGTGGAAACTTAGGCTACCACGACCAATGGGCACAAGTTTGTGGTCAAGTTTGTGAAAGAGTGTATCTTCTGTGGGTATGGGAACCCTAGAGCTCTTATTATTGATGGAGGTAGTGACTTTTATCATCGATCTTTTGAGAGTTTATGTAGAAAATATTCAGTGACCCACAAAGTAGCTGCCCTTATCACCCTCAGGTAAGTGGTAAGTTAAGTTGTCTATTTGTGAGATCAATTCTATACTTCAGAAAATGATTCGACCTGATAAGAAAGACTAGTTTTTGAGATTACATGATGCTCTTTGGGCCTGTCATACTGCCTATAAGACTCTCATAGAAATATCTCCTTACGGGCTTCTTTTCAGTAAGACTTGCCAGTTGCCGGTTAAATTAGAATACCATGTTTTCTAGCCTATTTAAGCTTTTAATTTTGAAATGAAACAAGCAGGTTCTAACTGTAGGCTTCAATTCAATCGGTTGGATGAATTGCATAATGAAGCCTATGAGAATGCTAAGATTTATAAAGCTAAAACTAAAGCTTTTCATGATAAAATGATTTCATGTGCACCTTTTGAACCTAATCAGAAGGTCTGGCTTTTTAACTCTAAGCTTAAGTTGTTTCTTGGCAAGTTGAGATTTAGATGGGGTGGTCCTTTTGTTGTCCAACAAGTGTTTTCCTCTAGGGCGGTCCACATTTTGGATCTCCAAGCACTACAACAAAATGTTCTAGTAGTTACAGTAATATTGTTACACTTCATTCAAATGTAGAAGCCAAAACTAAGGTTTTTTTCTATTAGTCACAGGTTAAATGCAACTAAATATTAACTCCACCTTTAAGTGTAACTATTTAATTAAAATAGTTTTAAATATACTTCTAAGAACTCAGCATGCTGGTTATAATTTTTTGATACGGTTGAATAAGAGTAGCAATGTTGGGGTCCAAAATTTAGGCCCAATTTTTAGCTTTGGCGGGTCATTTCCAAAGGTACCGCCAAAGAAAAACTTTTGACACATCCCAATAGTCTGCAATGAACACCAGAAATAAAAGTGACTTTTGACACCTATTCTGCCAAAAAGGGGAAAATGTAGTTCGTGAATTGAAGTAGTAACTAAACTTTAGGTAATCTCATAAAGACGACAAAGTACAAACCCATATGCATGGTGCAGGAAACCCTAGTGCTAATTTGGGGGGGGGGAATCCTCAAACTGAAGAATTGAGGTTTCAGTTTTGTTTAGCATGCATATGATGATGCATTTAACTATCATGTCAGATTTTGGTGTTGAAGAAAATATGTTTAGGTTATTGCGTGGATTTTGGTGTTGGGAACCATTGAGTGGACATATAAGGTGGTCTCTAATATTGTATTTCAAAGCTGTGCAGCCCGAAACTATGTGCTTATGCTCTGTTTTTGTATCACTAAAGGAGGTGAAGTGGTTATATTACTGCACAAATCCATTAATTGAAGTCATACCAATTACTCCAAGTTCTTGTGACATCTACTCATCACTCAGTGAGACCAACCAATCTTCTATGTACATAGTTTGACATTGGCATTTGTCAACTTGAAAGACTGTGGGTCTTTGCTCCAGGCATTTTTAAGAGGTTATTTGTATTAAAATCTTGAATCCTTGAAATAACTCATGGAGAAAGTAAGAATCCTTAGGAATTGCCATAAACAAGAGACAAATGTGAGAGAAAGAATGTTGTTTTTAAATTGTGTAAATTTTGTGAACTGTCATATCGAAATTTAAGCTAATTGAAGAAGGCATGTTTAAATCTAAAGGGATTGAATATAAATTTAATTAGTTTCTTTTTATTTCGAAAAGGTGGATTGGTGGCGTAGCATCCCCTGTAATCTTCTTTTTATCTTGTCCCTTTCTTCAGAGACATATTAGTGTACACGCTCATGGTAAGCACATGTATATAATATTCTCATTGCCGGAGGTTATATGATGACCACATTATGTGGTGAACAAAGTGATCATCAAGTTGGTTTTAAACTTTGATGGAAATTGGTCTAAAATAAACGAAGTAAAGATTATAATATGATTCTTTTTCAGGAAAAGGTGCGGATTTCTAAGATAGTACTTTGTTCCGTAAGTGTAGATCTTGCTGATGTATTACAACATCACTCTAAGTTTTTGAAGAAGCACATAATTAAATATATGGAGTTTGTTTAGTTTTCTAAGATAGGGCATTGTTAAGCAAGGGAAGAAAAGGAAAAAAAAAATTATTATTGTTCTATTAGGATCAAATGCTATTTTAGGTTTGTTCAATTCAATACGGCATGTTATCCCCATGTCGTTTGGCTATCGTATTATATAATTTAGTATGTGTTGTATGTTGCTAATGTTATCCTAATTTTAATATTTGTCCTATAGGATTTCATACTTTGCAGGTTGAAGAAAGATTAAAGTTACAGTTCATTTTGAAATTGTTTTTCAAGTACTTTATATTTCAGTATCAGTTTGTAGTCCAAATCTTATGGGGATAAATGCATAGGCTAGTGAATCAAAGAAAGAGACTACTAAAATAAAATTATGTTTTATGATGAAACTCACAATTACAATGCTTTGCACATACTAATTTTTAGTACAATATGCTTAGATGGTTTTATTATTTGTTGTTTAGTTTACTCTATAAATGGTACTAGCTACTAATCAATCTGAACAATAAGTGAATGATACTAGTGAAATGATGAGTTTCAACTCCCTTGTGAAGTTTATTGTGCATTAGTGCTAGTAGCGACCTTTATTTATGAGATAATGTCTTTTTTTTAAATAGGAAGAATTAAATTTTCATGCTTTGGATAGAATGGACAAAACTTCGATCAAATTACCTATTTATAGCCAAGCTTATAAGGAAGGGGCCAAACATTTGATTCATTTTGCAAGTGAGAAAGCTGTGTAAGGGACAATATCTTGTCCGTGTGTGCGATGTTGTAATGAGAAAAGATGGACATGTGATGCTGTTCATAGTCATATTCTAAAATATGGGTTTTTGCATGGTTATACCACATGGGTGTTTCATGGGGAAAAAATGACACCAAAACATGACACTTCTATTAGTATCCCCCCCTCTCTTCTACATCACTGACAGGAGCTCATACATATAATGGGGAGGTTTATCGCCCACAGGTTAGTATCCCCCCCTCCAAATTCTTTCAGTTATTTAGCATCTCTACTCTCCTAAACTCATCTCTCTCATCTGGCCTCTGCTTGGCTGGCTAGCCCCACAAACACGTCTTCCTTATTATTTTCTTATTTTGCTGCTACTATTGCCCCGAGGATTGATGATGATGATGTTAATGATCTGCCTTTTGGTCTGTTTAATTTATTAGGATGGAAAGTTGATGGGTTTGGGGAGAGACAGAGAAGTGCGTTTGAGGGCAGTGATGATTTGCTGGCATTTGTGAGTTTCAAGTGTGACTTTTCGATATATGCTAACGTGAGAAAAAAGCTCTGGGGCACATTAATAGTAATTCCAAAGTGTCAGAATTCTTGTTCTTTGTGTAAATGGAGTTGACCTGAAGAAAGATAGCGTTTGATATAAAGAGCAAAACAGTAGAAGAAAGAGAGACACATTTTTTCATATTTATGGGGCTGATTTGCAAGTATGATTCGTCTGTAAGTATGATTCTGATGGGGATAAAATTGGTTTTGCTGAAAGCTAGCATTTGATATAAAGAGCTAGTTTTTACATTGGTTTTGCCTTAATTTTGCCCATAATTTCTCAATCATAATTTGGCATTCAAGTTTACTTAACCTTTGAGGTTCCACAAGAACAACTTGTTTGAACATGGGGACAAAATTCTTTTTGTAATACTTTCATTTGTGTAATATCTTCACATTCTAACCTAATTTTAAGTTAGTCATCTGTAAGTATGATTCGCAAAATACTAAACAAACTGCGTTGTGCATTTCAAGAAACCCCCAGCTTGTATTTCAGTCGCCTGTCGGCTTGAAGAATGATTCACAAAATCGCACTTTGAAGTTCGATGTTTCATTTGGGATACAAGAACTCATATTGATCTTGGGGAATTGATGGAATCAGTTTCTATAAATCAGAAAGATAATATGAGCTTATGCATTTTATTGGCTTATGTATTTGTGGCGTATTCTATTTATGTTTGTGACCAACAAGGTGTTGAAATCTACCACCATTACTAATATATTCCATGTTTTGATTATTTAGGTTCCTGATCAACCAGTTAATGGCGACTAAAACATGGCAGAAAGCGACAAAGCAGATTGCTTACCTAATTGAGAAGATAATATTAGTTAATCCTGTATCTTCTTAATTGGTTGAACTTTGATATTTTGGAGAAGCAAGTATTAGATGGGAATGAATTTTTTGGGCCCAGTATATTTGCAACTCATGTACAGCTCAGATGATATTATAGTTAATTACGTATAGGTTAGATTATATCATGTTTAGCTCGGAAGATAATCTACTTTGTTTTGGAGAATACGTATATGTTCATACGTACACCCCCCTGCTATGCAATGTGGATGGCTTCCTTTTGGGTTATATATATATTTTGGTTTATGAATTGTTGATGGCTTCAATACTGTAATACTGCTGGAAAAAAAAAAAGAAATTAGAATTTATATATGTTGGAGATTGCAATTGTCAACTATAACAAATGAAGGAAGCTACAGCTTAGATGTAGCTAATACAATTTCAATGCTACTCTAGTTCAAACTATATCAATATTACCTACACTTGAAGCTAGAGCAATTGCAGATTTACCAACACTTGAGGCCATGATTACCTACACTTGAGGCTGGAGCAATGGCTTGCTGCAAATTTCGCGCGTCAATAGGATAGTTACATAAAAGATGTCTGTAATTTTAGTCACACGCTAAATATTCACGGTTGGGGCAACTGTATTAATTTTTTATTGTTACAATTAGAAGTTTATCACACAATATGTAATAAGTGTAGCTATTGGGAAGATATGTTGTAGTGAAGCTGGTCGAGGTCTCACTGTTAATGGCCAACATTTGAAACCTGTTGTGACTAATAAGATTGAATTTAGTACACCCCATTTACTATGATTAGCGGATAGGACCTTGTTTGGCTGAAGGCATAAAACTTAGCGTTTGTTGACAGGTAATCTAATCTTTTTAGGAGAGTTTGACTCTTTGTCTTTGTTTTCTTTTTGGTGTGTTTGTGTTTTAGAGTGTTTGACTTCGTTCTTGGCTATTGTGATTAATGGTGGTTTGAAGGTACTTTTGGAGTTGGTTTGTTGGACTTATGTGCAAAAGCTTTTCTCTTGCTACCAGGTTGTGTTACTCTTTTCTCCATTTCGCTTTTTATTATTATTTTTTGCATTGAGGACAATGTAAGGTTTTGGTATGGGGGGATGGCAAATGGAAATTTTTGAGGAAAATTTAAATGGAGAATCTTTTCATGAATTTGATCCTGGGAAGAGCTTGATTGTTAGATTATGCAGGTTCTACTCTTATTATGTCGATTTGATTCATATGACCCATGTCCATTAGAGATTATTTCTAGAGCCAACTAGTTAAAGGCCAAATTTTTTTTGCTGTTCTAATGCCACTATGTAACTAATTTTGAGTTTGAGATGTAACCTCATTTTCAATATCATTATGCGTATTCAATAAGTATTGAGTTCCCCATTGACTTTTGTTCTATAAATAAAATAAATTGAATTAAATTAAGTTCTGATTTTGGTACCAATATTCAGGTTCTATCTCTATTCATATTTTTAATTGCCTGAATATGTACTAAGTGCTTCTTTGAGTATTATCTTTATTCATATTTTCATCTACTTAAACAAACACATGGAGTCATGTAAATTATGGAAAAAAGAGAAAAAAGAGAAAAAGAAAGACTAATAAATTGATTTGACATTGGGGACTAGGTTTTAAAGATGCTCTTATGATTGTTTGTTATATGGGGTCAGGTTTTATACTTATGATTTATTACATGGTCTCATTGGGTGTTTAATTTGCTTGAGTCTTGGCTTATCGACTTTGTTGAGGTTAGAAATGCTTGATAATGGCTTATGGGTTGGTAGTAAATTAATTTATATGATGTAGAGTGAGAGAATGTAGTTGGTTATTCGATTTTCTTCTCTAATCTTATTCTACTTGATGAGTTGAATGAGTACATGCATTAATGTTATTCTTTGTTCGAGGACTAACAAAGTTTTGGTGTGAGGGTATTGATAAATCATATTTCATGTGTAATTTTGCCCTTCATTTAATCCACTTTTAAGTCTTTGAAATATATTTTTCTGAGTAAATAATGCATATTTTTAATGATTTTCATGTGAAAATAAAATAAATGAATTTGGGTATGAAATTGATCAAGTCGATTCGGTTTTGTCTAAGCTTCCAAGGGTGGATGCTTAGAAACCCGACCCAGTAGTAAATAAAAAAAAAAAGAAAAGAACCAGTCCAGCTATGTGGGCATTGCCCACGGCCCAGCATGGATGACCCGTTCTAGCGCCTCCAACCCAACCCATTCTCTCACTCCATCCACGGGGGTCTCTATCCACCAGCAGCTCGACCCAACGGCCCACCGGTATCATCAAGCACAATGGTCTCTCCCTCCTCTCTCCTTCTGTTCACGTTTTGGGCCTATTCGCTAGTAGTCCATGACCAAAAACGATCCAATAATCCAGCAACCTCCTCCAGTCGTTTCCTCTCTCCCGTACATATGGGCTTGCCCAGCTTGTCCCGTAGCAGTCATCAGCACCCAGATGCCAGCAGCCCTTGCGGCACCCTTCTCCTCAGCACTCGTTTGGGCCTTCCTTAACCAACAACCCATCGTAACAGCTAGAACTGCCTCTCCTGGCTAGTCCATTTAATTAAGTGCCCAACTTTCCACATGAGTTAATTGTTAACTAGTCAAAGTGAATTATTCAATATTAATTTTTTGTTAAAGATTAGCCTTTTCTTATGTAATATAATGGCTAAGAATATAATTAAAATTAATTTTTTATTAACTTTTGGGCACCAAGAAAGGCTAAATTTTTGCTATGAAAGGGGTCAAGGTTGGAGCAAAGTTCATCCATCCACTCATCCAAGCATCTAAGCATTCGTCCATTCTCTCATCTTCCATCTTTTAATTTTTAGAGAGAGTTTTTTTGTAAAACAAAATCATTTTGGTTGAGGGTTTAGAAGAAAATAAGCTTTGCTAAATATTTTGGTCTTATCTTCTCACCTCATTTGTGAGTCAAATTTGAGAGATTGCCCTTAACTAGTTTTGTAATTACGTATCAAAGTTCAAATATAGGAAGTGAAATATAACAATATTGAGAGTATGCTAGACCTAATTGAATAGTGTTTTCACTAACAATGCCAGCTAAGTTGCTCCTCTAGGATTACGATAGATCCTTGATTAATAATATTGATTACTGATTTCTTTTGGGGTTATTTTTGTCTCTTACATTGCATAATTTTAAGTTTATACTTGATCCTAATCTATGCATGCATCTTAATGCTATTGTTTATTCGTGATAATTATAATATTTTAATTTGTTATGTCAAATGAATATTAGACCTTGATGTTATGTAATTGGGCTTAAAATTATAATTGTTAAAATTGAATAATTTATACCAGAAATGAGATAAGTTATGTCTAAAAAGAATGATTCATGCTAACTACTAAATAAATAATATCATTTCATAATTATAATTCATCTTTTTAATTTATGACCTAATGCTTGTATCTTAGGTTGAACAAGAGACTAATTGAGCCCCCATTTGAGTTAGTAATTCAATATTTATGTCATTAGTGAAATTCAAAGTGGTAAAATTTTCTCTTATTTGATTTCTCTCTATTTTCTTGACTCATTTGTTTTCTTGTGTTTCTTTAATTCATATTGATTCTTGAACTCCTTACTTGAATTATTGTTCATAATTGGAAAAGTTAAATATAACATTGCGAATGTTCCTCATGGGATAGACATTCTATACCCGCTAGTTTACAATTGATCTTGTGCACTTACAAGTAAAAAGAGTTTTAAAACTAAATGTAAAATGCACATCACTTGTACATCTCAACTACCAAGAGCCTCAAGTTGTTCAACTCAGCAAAGTAGAAGGCATGCTTCTTCACCGCAAACTAGATCCCAAACTCTACCTCAGTAAAGGAAAAGGCATACTTCTTCTCCTGATAAACTACATCCCAAATTGTGGCTCAGTGAAATAGAGGCAGAGCTTCAACTAAGGCAACCACTATTCGAGGAATGTTTTAGGACTCTTTTTTTTCATTTTTCATTTTCGTAATCTCAAATTAATATATTTAATCTAACCTAGACCAACTATTCTTCACCGCATTCATTTCTTACTTTGGAATGTCCCTAAGAAGAGTGGTGAGGATTGCTGTTGCTAGTGTAGTGGGCCTGTTGCTGTTTTTAGCCAGATTCTACTTGCGTTTCTATGGAAAGCCTATTGTGTAATTTGTTGTAGCTGTTGGATTTGTTATGTTCTTTCCTGAACTCTGTTGTTAGAACCCCTGTATTTTTGGTCCGGATGTAAACAATGCAATTGAAATAATGTTGCAGCTCCTTTGGTTTAGATTAATAATGTTGGCTACGTGTGGGCATTAACATGTTTGTATAGATGCTTGACGGCTTGTTTCACTGACAAGTTTTCCTGTCGGAATATTACTCAACTCCACTGAAATTTATTATATTATATATTTTGCTAAAGACCTACACATTCTCACTTCATTGCAAGTACTGCAAGAATTGCAACCATAACTATAATTCCAACTTAAACACTTCCATTAATCTCCTTAAGTTGCGTGCTAACCTCTCTTAGTTCACGCACCATGACATGCTTGCTTGATTCTTCATCTTCAACTCTTTGTTCATTTTCTATAGGATGAGCCTACTTAACAAATTTTCCACTTTAAGATCACTTGTAAAATAATTTTCGAAGGTTGTCGTGAGACTTTGATAACTTAATACACGTAATTCAACCACAGCTTGGGCAAATCACATCCATCTCATAGTGAATCTACCCACCTCTGTAGTAAGATGAACTATGCACATTCCCCTCTTAGAATCATCCATAAGAAGTTTTTTTTTCCCCTTAAAACACAAAAAACAAATTTTCCATTACTAACGATCACAAAAAATGATATATCAATGAAAAAATATAAATGATACTTTTATCAATTTATTAATTAACCATGACAAAAACAAAATCAAAAAAATAAAAATTCCAACATACCTGCAACTTCAATAGAGAGGATATCTTCAATAAAGGATGGAAAGAAGGAACAAAGGGCTGGCAACTTGGCAAAGAAAAAGACAGTGGAAAGCAAATGTTGACATAACGCAGGAGTGAGAAGAGGGTTTAAATAAATAAAGAAGCTTAAATTTGACCATTGGGAGAGGGAAAAATAAATTAAACAAAAACAAACCTTTGCATTGGTATACGGATATCTTTTGGAGACCGGTAGAAAGGGAATTAAATGTGACACATCACCTTTTCTTAAGAAATTTGTACTTTTATCGCTGGCAAAGGGTCACAAAATTATTCAACTCAAAGGGCGATGGTCCCAAAAATTATTTACCAAATTAGTAGGTTTCAGAAATTAATATATCAGAACTCAATCCATATGTAAATTTTTTTTGTAACTGCTTAATTTTTTCTATAACTGCTCTTCAGCGACCATAATAATTTTACTTGATTTAGAGTAAGCTAAAAGAGAATGAAAGAGACATACCCACCTTAGTGATGATCTCTTTGTGGAAACCCAATAGTCAGGCGAAGAGGGTGTCCTACGTACTATGCTATCAGTGACTGATCTGTACCTCTAAGCAGCTTGAGGACGGTAGGACCCTCATCGAGCATAACATTGAAAAGGGCCAAACCCTATCTATCTTGTAATGGACGACGACCTACCTCCTCCCCCTCGCCGTTGGGCCTTACGATGACGAAGGAAAAGCCATAGCCTTGGTGCCCATCGTTGCTTTGCAAATACGAGGGTGACTGTGGCCTCATGCTTGATATAATCAAAAAAGAGTGCCTTGCTCTTAACTAGAGATAAGAAGAGATAAAATCAAAATTCAATTATTTTTAAGGACGTTTTTGTGCTTACTTTGTCTAATTTATTAATCTTTGGTCTTCGATCTGCTAAAACATTTGTACGAATTTTGTTAGTACATCTTTATTTATTTTTATTCGCAAGAATTGAACTTCTATTGAGTTCAAATTTGATTGATTGTTTAAACTGGGTTGTTGTTGCTCAGTATACCGCAGACATTCCTGGAGTTTCATGTTCTTTTGTTTTTGGGGGATTATGAAAGAGCCCACCAAACTACGGAATAGAAAAGGGTGGGTGATGTAGCTATTAACCATTTCTTTTTGATAACTGAGTCTATGTTGTTTGAGCAATTTGTAGCAAAATTTCTTTTTACATGATTGGCTTCACAAAGAATGGGCAATTATTTTCACTTCCCAATATAATTACTTTGGAATATTGTAAAGGAAGGAGTATATTCTTAACTGTATCATATTGCCTCTCTTGCACTTATAATGAGTGGATTAGATCAAAAGCTACAATGATAATTTTACTACTTGCATGTTCCATTACTGCATGGTCTAGGCTTTAGTCGTTGTTTGAGTTATGTTGAACATTTAAGTCTTAAGTATATAATTTATTTATTATTTCAGGTTGATGTAGTAGAAAGGATTTTTTTTTTTTTGTTGAGTGTAGAATTAACTTTGGTTAATGGCATACGCTTCTCCTGTTATGTGTTACTGCCTTTAGAAATATGTAGTGATAATTATAATGATTTATGCATAATTTATGATTGTAATCACAGTTACTAGTCCTCTGACAGGGACATACCATCCAAGGGCGGAACCAGGGGACGATGGCCACCTATGCTCTATATATATATATATATATGTATCCCGTGTTCAAAGCCCAACTTTTGCACTCTTTATCCCCCTTTTGCAAGGCCTTTTACTTTCATTTACAGTAGGCTAAAGGTTTGGGCACCTGACAATGTGGATAGACAACAAATAATCAAAATATAGACAACAAACAATCAAAATATGAAGCTCTCAGCTTAAGCCAAAGCCAAATTTCAAAAAATGGTAGATTTTGAAGCAATAGCAAGGGCAAATCTCAACTGTGAATGTGAATACTTCAATTTTGACATCCAAAAGAAAACAAACTGCTACATATTAAGGTACTTAAACATCTTGGCCAATGAAACAAAAATGTTCGTCTTTCTTTCCCTCAAAACCCCTCCCAGAAAAAAGAAAGAAGTATGTATAAAACTTGTTTAGAAAATCAAATTAAGAACAAATACCATTTTCATTATAAGAAACTGACTATAATATAGTTGCAATGCCCTATGAAAGAAGCCACATGACCTTGTACTACCTTCTAGATCTCTAAACTAATGTATCTTGACAATGAACCTTAAAAACTAGGGGGGAAAAAAAAAATCAATTTGAAGTCTTCTGCTTTTTCAGTAATAATATATTCCATAAACTAATGTCGTACTGAAAACTCTAGCTTGAGTGTAGCCAGGAAGGATAAACTAACAAAGGAATGACCTAAGAAAGTAATTAAGAATCAAAGCATTAGTGCTTCATTAAAATCTGCATGTAAATGATTATATCACATGATATCAAATATAGGCCATCAAACTATGACCAAGAAGTCAAATGAATGTATGCAAAAAGAGCAAATTTCCATGCATATTAAAAGAAAATCAACGATTAATAAGGGAAACAACAAAAACCAAAAAATTCATAGCAAGGGAAGCAAACTAACAAGCAAAAAGTTTTTCTAGTTTTTCTTTATGCTTTTAGAAGATTCTACCCAGTGATACTGGCCGATCGGATGCCAAAGAAGACCTAAACAAAGATGCAGAGTTTGTTCAAATCAATTTTCACATGGACAATCCAAATCGACTCATTTGAACATATAAGTTACGTAAATTAAATCAAACTACGTTCAATAACAAAAGATGCCTAAAAAAATTGAAATCGAATTGAAAATATACTGGTTATCAGAGAAGACATCAGACAAAGGTAGCTAAGAAAGAACCAGATATCTCTAATTTCTTCTTCGCTCCTTCCACAAGCTTTGAATTCATTGATTTTACAAAACAATAACCAAATTGAAATTTTAAATTAGAATAGGAGCAATGTGACAATTATAAACTTACAGTTATGAATGATTACTAATTGCTTAACCAAGTTTATGTCAATGATCTAGCTAATTTGTTGGATGACTCAATCAATGGCCTTTTTTTGAGGCAGCTGGTTTTTCTGGTTAAAGCCATAAAGCTCGCTTCTAAGAGCTTGGGAGAACAACTGAATTCGAGAATAGTGAGCAATACAATTGATTAAGGAAAAAATAACCATGACCAAGGGAGACTAGTAAGATTTAACAATGGCCATCCAACCCAAGAATTGTTAACGATAGACATGCGATGACCATGGACCTTCTTTAAGTAATCCCAGGTATATCATAGTCATCCATGCTAGGGATGGGGCAGGAGACATTAGGATTTGGTAGAGTAGAGGAAGACATGAAAATCAAGATGAAATAAGAAGAAATTTTTTTCTAGGCAAAGAGATATAGCATTGCCCTAGAGCAAAAGTAAGATCAAATTTAACTTGACAACCTTTTATGGTTTGATCTTTCCTTGTATAACTATGATCTCATATATTTGTATCTTATCCAGCTGTCCACCTATGCCTAAAACCTCATCACCGTTTCACCTCTAAAACCTTCATATTTCACATTTGAATAACTTATTTATTTAACCAATTTAGAATTAGGCTCTTCAAAAAACTTTGCTTACCTGACAACTCTTTTATAAAGGGAGGTCTTTAGCTAAACATATAAATAATCCTTTTGAAGCTAGCTGAATTTATTCATGAAAAGTTTAAACTAATACTTTCTTTGCACTCTAAGCCTATCATGACCTAAATGAAGACAATCTCAAAAATGCAAATTATTTAGGAAGGAGGGGAGGGGAGGAAAACTATAGAATAACAATAAAAAATAACTCTATACTTCCACTTAGCATGTCATTGCAAAGGAGTTTAAGAAGCATGGACAAATTCAAATTGACAAAAGAAGTAGCATGCAATTACAAATTTCAATAATTGAAAAATACAGTAATTTTGTACCAAGATATTTCATGATAAGAAAAATCAACTAACACTCTATGACCTGAAAATACCAAAATTTGAATTGAACTCTATTCAATTTGATTTTACACTCTATTCAATTTTACTGCATTAGAAATAATTCACACAAGACATTTTGAAAACATCATAATAAATTCCATTGGGAATTGATAGAATTGAGTTTGACGTGCAACTATAGAGAAACTTAAACTCACAATGAAGTTTATCTCAAAGGCTAAAATCAGAGTAAATCAAAATCAAATTTGGCATGCAACAAGAAAAATGATCAAAACTCTAGTTCCAATTGACCAATATCAATTAAAAGCATATAATTAGAAAACTAATTAAGAGGGCAAAACAGGGACCATAAATTAGATGAGATAATATCAAGCTTAACGCTTAAAAAAAAAAGTTATCATACTAGAGCTTGTTTGTTCTCTTTCCACAAATTTGGTCTCTTGCTTTCTGATCCTTTCAGTTCATCAATTTTGCTTGTCCTTTGTAGATAGAGTGGCACAAAAGAACTCAAAAGCAATGACTTTGATATAATCCTCCCCAAATCACAAGGGAGAGAGAACAAAGATATAGATTATACGATGGTTGAGAGCCTAACTTGAGACAAGAGTGACACTTTGAGGTCATAAAAACTGGTGCTTCTGGATGGAAAAAAGCTGACTAGAAATAAATGACCTACATAAGATTTTGCTTTTTATTAAAAGTGCAGATATACAAAAATACCAAAGAAGCTCGCTAAAACCTTGTTGTTAACTATGAGTTCACAAAGACTATCTTCGAATCTTTTAAAGTGAAGAGAGAAAGAGATGATACTGTTGCAGGTTAGCAAGAAAACCAGTACTTGATCATGGTCCCGAAACCAGTTCGGACCCGTTGGGTCTAGAGTCAGAATCAATCGAATTGGTATCGAGGCCAGTTCCAAAATTTAGGACTCGTTACAACCTATTTTGGGAGAGTGGCTTTGAAAGTTCGAAACTGGGACTAGCACTGACACCCGATTATCCAATCCAACCATTATTTTTAAAAAAAACACTATTTATGTATAATATAAATACCTTAAACCCTAATTGCTCTCACTTCTCATTCTTCCTCCCCTGTGCCCCCTTCCCCCTCCTACTCTCCTTGTCTTAGCTGACTATCATTTGTGGCATTTCTTTCTATGGTTCCCTCATCTCTCTCTCTCCCCCCCGCTCCCTCTTGCATTTTGTATCTCAGTGTCTCACATTTTTTTTAATTTTTAGCCATTTGTTGAAATCTTCCACTAGTTATCTTATCCTTCCTTTTAAAATTCCCACTTTAGCTTATTTCTTGAGATTTTGGGCTTGCCAGTGTTTCTAATTATGCGAAGCCAAAAATTCTAATTATGCTAAGCCAAAAATGGGTCGCTGAATTGGCAAGGGAATCAACGAAGATTCTGGAGTTTCTATTGCATGTGCATTATTGGGGCCCTTCACAAAGTTCAACAGTGAGAAGAAATTTGATGCATAAGTTGATAAAATCCCTCTTTATTAGCCTCTCAATCTTGAGAACGTGAATACTTCCTTGGTATTTGTGTACTTTTCTTTAACTTTTGTAACCTTTTGTTTTAGATTTTGGAAGTACAAAATGATAAATATGGAATTTGGTACCCGAAAATGTGCCCCGTCTTGAGCAACACCAATGTCATTTCTACAAATATTCGAATCAGTTGAATTGGACTGGGACCGACTCCTAGTTCTTTGGACTTAGTTCCAATCGGACTAGACCCTATTTCCAGTAAAAATGACCACGTACCTGGTTGTGCTCACTCTGAAATATTACCATACAGGAAAAAATAGATATTATATAGCACAAGAGAAGTGTTTTAGCTCATCATTAGGCTGTATATTTAAGTACAAAATTTATTACTTTTGAAATAGCACGACATTACAGAATGCATCACCATATATATATATATATATATATATATATATATATATATATTATAATATTATATATATATATAATATATACACATACATACATGTATGTATGTATAAATATATATGTGTGTATAATTCTGGCAAAGATGACCAGGTACATGGTTGTGCCCACTCCTAAATAATATCATACAAGAAAATATAGATATTATAAAGTATAGGCGAAGTGTTTTAGCCCGTCGTAAGGCTGTTTTTTAAAGTAAAAAATTTATTACTTTTAAAATAGCATGACATTACACAATGCATCACCATATATATATATATATATATATATATATATATATATATATATATATATATATATCTATGTATGTATATATATATATATATATATATATATATATATATCTATATATATATATATATATATATATATATATATATATATATATATTATATATATATAATATATATATATATACACACAGACACACATATATTTGTGTGATATATATATATATATATATATATATATATATATATATATATATATATATATATATATATATATATATATATATATATATTATATATACATACACCACACACACACACACATACATATATACATATATACACACACATACACACAAACACACATACATACATACATATATGTAAATGCAGACACATACATATATATATATATACACACCCACACCCACACCCACACACACACACACATATACACACGCACACAAACACACACGCATATATATATATATATATATATATATATATATGTGTGTGGTGTGTGTGTGTGTGTGTGTGTGTATATATATATATGTATATATATATATATGTAAAGCTTGTCGTAGAGTTAGAAATTAAACCACTACTTTGATTTATAAATAATATTTATAGCGCGCGCGCGCTGCGCGCGCGCACACACACACACACACACACATATATATATATATATATATATATATATATGAAGCTTGTCGTTGAGTTACAAATTAAACCACTACTTTAATTGATAAACAATATTTGCAGCAGAGGAAAGTAAGAATCGATCCCACGAGGAAAGATTATGATAATAGCCAGTTTAAATCTAATTAATTTACTACTCTAATTTATTTTACTTTCTCCTTGTATTGCTAAAAGAAATCAAACTTAATAAGTAAAAAATCTGAAAAAATACTTAATGTTGCTCCTAAATATTCTGAGCTTAATTCTGGAAATAAATCAGTATATAGCTATCGTACATAATCTGAAAAATAAAAACAGGAATAATAAAACAATATTAAACTGAAAATTAAAATAGAAAATAACAAGCAGAAAAATTAATGTTAAAAATCACAGAAAGTAATCAAAATTAATATTCTGCAAGTTTATAACATTATAACTCCAAAATTATAAGTAATTGAATTCAGAAAAATTAAAACAGAAAAGTAACTCCAGAAAATTAAAATAGAAAATAAAATCTAAAATTAGGGAAAGAATAAACTGTACTAATATAAATATGAAAATAAATACCAAAAATTCCCAGATTTTAGGATATAATTTTTTGGGCTTAATAAAACCCAAAAACCATAAAATAAAAATTAAAAACATAATTTTCAGATTTATTAGAATAAAAATTTGCACATATCCAATTCACAAAATAATTGTGAAAAATTATCAAATAATTTCCAAAAATTTCAAAATTAAATGGAGGCAGAATAGGATACTATATAAACCCTAGAATAGACCAAAATATGAAAAAACACCAAAGAAACTATTTTTAACCTAATTTCTACACACCGGTATATACATGTCCAATAGAATAGAAATTAAATCTGAAAATTATAACCCACTAAAAAATCAAAATCTAACTAATCAATATTACCAACACTTCTAAAGACCTACTCTTTGGGGGGGTAAATAAAATTTATAGTAAAGCTTATAAATTTAGAATTAAAATTGACA